>BGPR01001017.1:123876-139537 GCA_013235015.1 Araneus ventricosus | reverse complement strand
TGACTCACTGAATTCACTGCGTGTTCTTATCCAACATAGTCAATTATGCCAGCTCATATAATGAGTAAGGTGATCACTATCCCAGTTGTGAGATTCAGTAGAAGAAGAGAATGTCTCAAATGAGAGGATGGGAATACGGATGTTTAATATTTTGACTCACTGAATTCACTGCGTGTTCTTATCCAACATAGTCAATTATACCAGCTGATATAATGAGTAAGGTGATCACTCGGTTGAGAGGGAGGGCATCATACCGGTTGTCAGCTTTAGTAGAAGAAGAGAATGTCTCAAATGAGAGGATGGGGAATAAGGATGTTTAATATTTTGACTCACAACCTACTAGTGGCACAGCAATTGGATCT
The DNA here is from genome assembly GCA_013235015.1 of Araneus ventricosus. NCBI lineage: Eukaryota > Metazoa > Arthropoda > Arachnida > Araneae > Araneidae > Araneus > Araneus ventricosus. Next base: position 139,175 of record BGPR01001017.1, on the reverse strand, counting down.
GAAGTAGACTTTTAAAAGATTGGTCTTACCCACAATACGTAACAAGCAGCAAATGGCTCAAATCTATTGTGTTCAAATATTTTGGAAATTATAAGTTCAGGTAGTTTATGTGATTTTGTCATTACAGGGAAGCCCATCTCTTTCAGAGAGTTTACTCGAGTTGCAGACTCCGTTACAAAAAAAAATGTTTTTAAATTTATGCAAGCGACAAAATGGGAGTGAATATGTATAAATAGAAAAGAATGCCTAAAATAAAAAAAGATCTAAAAGAAGACCATAGAGATAACAAATAGGGAATATTTGGATGTTCCAGATGTCCTAATGTGATTGTGAAGCAAACTGCATTCTCAGGCGTATCAAAGCGTATGTTTTGTAGATATACCAACACCGCCAAAATTATGCCTAAACTCTGATGAATAGAGACCTCAAGTTATTACAGGGCTTGCTGATGAAACTGGATGTGTAAGTTATGCTATTAGGAGTCAAAGCATGATCTTTAGAATAATTTTTTGTAATAATACCTCGAAAATTTGATTGGAATGTCTTGAGCAAGCTCATGACTGTAGCTCATCGTTCTGCAGGATCTGGTATTCATAGATTGAAAAGTCTTGATCCAGTAACAGAGAAACGCAAATAAACACATTTACGAAATGGCGTTATGTAACTAATTATGAAACCTGATACATTGGATATTGATAAACATCCAAATACTTGTACCAGTGTATGATAAATGATATCATAAATATTGTTCCTAATTATGAAAGGTTTTATCAGTTATTTAAGCTTCAGTTTCCTGTTGCTAATTATGTTTCTTATGATTTTTTCATCTTAAACTATAAATATGTAATTGCTATCGGTCAGTAAATATCAATAAATAATATCAAGGTAAAGGACTGATAAAAAAATTATTTTAATTTATAACTTATATCGATAACTGATCGTAGAGAATCAATTTTTCTTAATTTAAACCGCTCTATAAATAAAACAGTGTTACTATATTACATAAGATAAACTCAAGACCTTAATCAGATTAACATTGCCACAAAAACGCAAAAGAGAAGAAAAATTCCCATGACTTTACCGCATGTGTAGTTGTCCCATTCTTTAGCATCATTTTGCTCGAATATTATATAATCCTAAAACGTTTCGGTACTTTTCTGACAATACCCCTTGGCTATCAGCCTGATCTTCTCTGATAAGGAGGAAGGAATGGTGACAGACAGTCAAGCAGGAAAGAAGATACCAGTTCAGAATGATTTATATGTAGAAGTTTCTTTAAAATCATTGCGGTAAATATTCGATTATCCTCCACTGCTGTTGCTGGGAGGCATTCGGCTCAAAAAATGATAATAAAATTGAAGTAGATATGCTTCGAGACTCAACGTGAGAACTGTTTTCGCAAAAGACAGGAGAGAAACAGATATTAAAATGCAAATTCTTAATGCCTGCACGCATTAGTGAAGCTTTCCGTGCGTTAAAAAATTTTTTGTGAATTTCTTCATGATAATGAGAATGAATATTTTTCAAATATGAGATAGCATATACGAACGAAGGTTATTGGAGTCAGTTAACTTGATGCAAATTCAAAAGACAAACGTGACTGCATAAGGGATTTAACATCAAACTGCACATTGAACGGTGCAAAGTTAAGAAATCGTGTATGTACTTAAAGCAGTGTTTCCCAACCTTTTTTAAGCCATTCCCCATCTAAACCCTTCGAAAATTCTTATGCCCCCCCATATAACATATACATAATATGAGTATATATGAAGATATAATATGAGAATATATGAGATAGCATAAACGAACGAAGGTTACTGGAGTCAGTTAACTTGATGCCACATTCAAAAGACACACGTGACTGCATAAGGGATCTAACATCAAACTGCACATTGAAGGGCACAAAGTGAAGAAATCGTGTATGTACTTAAAGCAGTGTTACCCAACCTTTTTTGAGCCATGCCCCACCTAAGCCTTCCGAAAATTCTTATGCCCCCTATGTAACATATACATCATTTTTAATATTCCAAAATTGATTATTCATTGAAGAAACTTAAATGATAGGCTTTAGGAAGAAATTTCTGAGAAGAAAGTAAGTTAATTTTTAAAACATATAATAGAGAACTGAAATTCAAGTACAGAATAATTTTAAACAAAGATTTTTCTATCTTATTTTAATTATTAGTAATTATTTATTATTTAAATTTAGTAAGATTCCTGCGCTTGAAGCTTGCTGTAAAGAGATTTTATTTTAGGTTCCAATTTAGTTAGCTTCAGTCTCAAGTCTCCCAATTGTGTTATATCCAACCGATGTATTTTTCTTTTTTTTTTTCATTTTCGAATTGCTGCCCTTGAAAGTCAAATTTCCCTCTTTTGGGGCATGAGCCCCACGTTGGGAAACACTGACTTAAATCCTCCGTTAGTTGCAATATCTAATAGAAATGCATGCGATCTGCATTTATTAGTAGTTTTAACGCATTACAATTTGAATTTTTCTTACAGAATACTCATTTACGTTCTCATTACGACTAATTGTAATACATAAAGGATAATTATCAAAACTATAGAATAAATTTGAATCTGTGAGATTCATTGCGACCATTTAAGGATAACAATGATTGCGGCTAAGGCAGGGTTGAGTAAAATGTATCTTTTTGTTGATCGATTTCATTAAGAATTTCAAACGGATCAACAAATTTGGTGTCAGGGTCCACATGCCAAATTTCAGCCCTTCTATATCGTTTATATCTTTGAGTTATCAGATAAGAACAAACTGACAGACAATTTCAAAATTGGAATTTCCAGACCCAAACGTGGTCAGTTTTTCCACGTTTTAGACTTCTAAATTTATCAAAATCTGGTACCGAGGAATTTTATCAAAATCTCCAAGTCGAAGATTTGACGGCTACAATATTTTTTTCAAAATTGGAGTTTTCAGATCCACACATAGACTAGTTTTTCAACGTTTTAGACTTCCCTGGTCTAAATGTGTCAAAATCTCGAGGTCGACGATTTGACAGTTACAATATTTTTTCTGTGTATACTTCGTATACAAAATGTAAAAGTAGTGTAAGATTTTTAAATATAAAAAGCGATGAATGAAAAATTTTATTAAATTTTAAATTATAAAGGGAAATATTTTTGAGTTCATCAGTAAAGTTAGAAAATAGTTTGTTGTTAAATTTTTGTCATAATTTTTAAAACAAAAGATTTATCCTTTAAATTTTATCTGACTTTAACCTGAAATGTGTAAATATCAGAACAGCTCGACTGTTAGGGGTCAAAACAAGGTTCAAATCTAGTTGGTGTAAGAGAGCCTATCTGTGATTCTAGAAGTGCACAGTCAACTAAGTTATTATACTATACTTAGAGTAAATTTTCGATAAGATTTCTGAAATTTAAAACGAAGTCACTCTGAGTTATATTTCTACGGATGAGTTTTTGCTGTTTTACAAGAAATCATCCAAACTGCATGAGGTAAGAAAATCATCTTTTAGTATAATGATTGGTTAATGGGAATTTTCAGCTAATTAATTGGAACTATCGATGACCATTGAGGACTTTTGGGGGGAGGGAGGGATGTGCTTAAAGATGTTTTGAAAGTGACAAATTTGCGGTTTTTAATTTTTTTATTTGTGAACGTTACTGCGAAACAGCTTAGAACTTTTAAATTATTTTATAGAATGGCTTAAATATAATCTAGGACTTGAAATATTTTCAAATTTTATGTGCCAATTTTCGAGTCGGTTATAACAACTTTCGTAAACTGTCATTTTTTAATAATATTTTCGGACATTTTTTATTTTCGTAATTTCAGCTCTAAATAGAAAAAAAGTGACTATAACGTATCGATTAATTTTTATTATTACGTAAGCAAAGGAATCGATTATGTATTTTATTTATTTATTTATTTATTTCTAAAAAATAAGGAATTTTGTTATATGTATCTACTTTTGTTGCGGTAAAATGCGATGGGCCAATTCAAGAGGGGGACATCTCAAATAATTTTGTTTTGAGTTTAAAAATGACATCGGACTCTTTTTTTCTTATATAAAATAGCAACAGCAACAAGCTAAGCTTATACATCTAATGAATTTAAAATAAGAGTGACATCGACTTGACATTTTTTATGCAATAATTAAATCAAAATATATCTTAGAATTTGAAGTTGTCTTTTTGAAATGAGACATCGAAACTTAGCCTGATTATTTAAGACCTAATTATTTACAGTTTTTGAAAGTAATCTTTATTCAAGCGTTTTCATCTTTTATCATTCATCGCTTGAAGCATTTATAATCTTTTCATTTCTTATTTTCTTTTAAAATTAGAAACAAACAAAGTATTTAAAAAAGAGAGAGGGAATTTTATCTTTTTCGTACGACTCAGAACTAATGAATTCATGTCGTTAAACACAATAACTTGTTACCTAAACAAGATTAATGAATTAGAACTACTAGCTTTAGAAACAGTAACTAACTACTTCAACTAAGTTTAGCACATGGTGGATTAAAAACATAAATAGAATTTGAGAGTTTTATTATTTAATCCCAGATGCACGCTATGTAGTAATAAGTCCTAGTCCTTAGACGCAACTGATTAAACTTTTGAATGAACGAATGAAAGCAGAAGAAAAATATCACAAATGTACACAAAAAGGGTATGTTGAAAGCTAACTTGTAGCACAATACAGCCACTTAAATTCTTAAACTAAATCCTGCTGAATAACTAAAAGAAGACCGGATATAAGTGATAAAGGAAATGCTAATACGATGAATTGTTTGCTGAAGTAAGAAAACACTTCTATAGAATCTGGCTAGTCTGACAACTGGAACTGACAGTTGCCGCTATAATTAAGATTTTGGGTCTTATTGCGTTATTTTTCATACAGGTTTATTTCTACGTTACGAAATTAACGAAATTAACAAAGCCATAACAACGTTTTAAAGGACATGCTGATTTTATCGCTTAACGAATATAAACCTTTCAAAGATTATGTCCATTACCCGAATTGTTCGTTTATCGATCATAGATTTACTATAAGTTTTAAGCTTCCATCATTTTTCAAGATCATAGATTTCAAACTTCCATCATTATCCGAAGCTTCCATCATTTAAAAGTACCTCCAAAATAATGACATTTTAAAGAACATATAAAATGTTATCAGTTAACGAATATGAACAATTCAAAGATTATGTCCAATACCCGATTTTTTCGTTTATCGATCATTGTTCTATCATGTATTCTTATAAGAATTTGCTTAATTCGTTCGGAAGATCCCTGATAATATAGTTTTGTTAACCTTTTATCTATATAGATATCCAATGGCAATGATACATATATCTTGATATTGTCACGATGATCGGAAGAATTTACAGGACACGCTTAATAAACAGACAGGTTTATTAGAGTCAAAGCAACTCGTAACATCACAGACAGAGAACAACACCCCATTACTGATGGGACTCAGTATTTATACACACATAGAATATTCGAGAAACATCCACCAAACATGTTTAAAGAAATATCTAGAATTTTCCATAACCTGAACAAACACTAAATAACATTTTAAATTAAAAATCCAAGTCCTTCGATAGACTGCCATGGCCGGGACTCGAACCACGGACGGCCGGTTTCGTAGTCCAGTGCTCTGCCCGCCAAGCCACAGTGAACGTTGGTGAGATTGCTTTGGGTGGCAATATACTTCTTTCCTGTTCAAAGTTCTTGACACAACACTCTTTTCAGACCCATAATATTATTGTTTTTCTTAAATAAAATGTTCAGAAAAATTCTGACAAAAAAATTCAAATGATAGAAAGGAGCTATCTTGTGCACAAAAAAGTTTACATGTGCAACTGTAAAAATTTCATTCCAGAAATGTATAATAGATATATACAAAGTTTGCTCTTCCCATGTTCGATTTCCTTTCTCCTCGGTTCGCCTGGACAGTTCGTTGCTGCTCCAAACACTCCTTTGGTATCCCACTTATGTGCCATTTCTCCACCAGATCTCAATTAGATGTAATTCTATAAATCTTACAAGAGAGTCGGTTCTTGTGTTTGTTCTCTGAGATGCTCGTTATCCGAGCAGAAAGTATTTCGAGAAAGTGTTTATTGCCCGATTTATTCGCTGTCCGAACCTTCGGATATCCAATCATCGTCTCTGCTTGTTAAAATTGGATATTTCAGAGGTATCACCATCAGGCAGATCAAAGATGCATTCATTTTAAATTTTTGTGAAAAGTATTTTCAAAAAACCAGGCACAAGAATCATTATCTATAGTTCTGTACAATAATTATCGAATCTTTTAAGAATAGTTATCAATGTTTTAATAAAGGTTTCCATGTGGTTGCATCATTCGTATTGACGAATCGTTTTCTTAATTACAATAAGCAAAATATTTCGAAAATTCGCCCAAAAAAGGTAAGGAGCCAATAATGGCTCGCTGAGGTGGACTCCACCTACAGAATTGAAGGGGATTCGTGGAGACACTTTTCTGGACCGTTCCCCCAGGAGGAGGACGAGGGAGTTAAAAGAAAGTGCGAGGGAAGAGAACGGGGAGATTTTTGGAAGAGATCTTCGGAAGAGGATAGAGACGAGCAAGGGCTCGATTTTCTTGGTGGTGACAAGATAGACTTGGGTCGCTGAGATCTCAAGTCCGGTCGACGGAAGACCAACTTCATTCTTTTAGGCCACTCGTAGAAGTGGGCCTGTTTTGGTTATGTGACAGAGCACTGTATAGAATTGTAATTTTCTGTACCTGAACTTTCATTATACAATTCATAATTTTCTCTTATTTAATCAAGATCACTATTCAATAAAAACTCTTGCACGCACGTGCTATAAATAAAGAGTATTTCTTGGCTCTGGACCTTCCTCCCCAGAGTCTTTGGCTGTCCAATACGTTACAGTGTGCATTTTAAGAACGATGCTCACTGCGGCCGATCTAGCTGCTGGAGGTTTTTCTGGTTTTCTTCCAAGCGAAACACAAATGTGAACGGGTTTTCTTTAAAAGTACTCGGTGAAGGCAACCTACCCCATATGTCTGATCCAAGTCAGACTTCCAGATGTAACCTAGGCGCTCCAAGGTCGGTTTGGGGGTTGAAGTGACTTAGTGGTAAGTTCTCGGCTTCGGGATCGGAAGGTTTCAGGTTCGAGACCCGATTACACTTAAGATCTGCCGTGTTTGTGGACCTGATGCACGTTAAATCATACGTAGGAGGCCAAACGTTCTCCCTTTGGTGTGGTGCGGAGGTTTGGAGAGGGTGCCAGCTCAGCCCAGATAGCAAAGAAAGCTTGTCTAAAAGGTTTTGGAAACATTGCCGTCAGCAAGGGTAAAGGGTTGTCACAAAGGTTGCCATGATAGGGTTGAACCCTTCGGGAAGGTAGCGGAAAGGTTCGGTAATCAACAAGAAACAAGGTTTTCTATAAGGTTTCTAGTAAGATTTCCCCAAGCTTTTATTACCAGCTTGTTTCAGGTCTTTCAAAAGGTTGTTAAGAGCTCTCCTTTGGCAGAAAAAATAGAATCCCCCTTACCCCCTCCGAAGCCGTACTCCTACAGAGGGTACAGAGCTACTACTCCCTTTTTATTCCTCTTCTCCTGACGCTACCTTAGTCCAACTTAGAGTTATATGGAATGTCAATTAAGTAGATCAATTAGGAATCTTAATTAACCAAAGCTTAATTATTAATTTGATTAACCTAATTTTTAATTGAACTTACTTGTACGATTTCGTAGTAGATTGTGACAAAACTTCACATTCCTCCGACACGGGATCGAACTCGCGTTCATAAAGTTGGCAAACGCAATAACCACTATACCGGACGGAGCTACACGTGATGGGACAGGTGGTTCATAAAAAGCTTTCCTACGTCAATTTTTGCGGGAACGGTTTCCGAAACGGTTTGAACGGAGATGCTTTCGCGGACTTGTCGTACAAACCTTCTCGGTGAGGTAGTTCATAAAAAGCTTTCCTTTGTAAACCTTGCGGCAATGGTTTCCGTAATGATTTGCGCGGAAATGCGTTCGCGGACAGCCTATGGAAAGTGAAATGGCAACCTTTCCGCAATCTTCTTTGCTATCTGGGGGGGTGTCGTTCTCATCATCTGACCACAGTTCAAAATGACGAGGTCCGCTCCAAGATAGCCCTTGCGTTGCTTCAAAACGGGTCGTTAATATAACTAAACTAAACTGAATCAAGGTCGCTTTCAATAACAGATGATGCCACATTTCCCCTCCGTCATGAATCCTTAACTCATGGACTTGGCTAGGTATGCTAGACCAAGTGAAATTGGAACCATCATTAACCAGGTCTGGTTTATCAAATAGGCAACTGCCTAGTTGTCCACAGCTTCGGAGCCCCTGATGCCTCGTGAATTTTGTTTTTTATTTGCATTATTTTTAAAGTCATTTAATTTAATGCTGTTATTTAATTTGCAAGAGCGATGTACTCGAACTTATTTAAATTAAGATCTAGTAGCTCTCAAACTTCAGAAGATAATTCTTTCATGTTTTCAAATTCGCTTACAAATTAGTTTGTTTCACAGTTGGCTGACTGTCTCAACAATATTGACCACGTGTGTAGTGGAGCCAGAACGCCGTTCTGGCACTGCTTTTTTTTACGAAAAATATATTCTTAAAAAATTGTGAAAACGTCCTTGAAACAACGCGATTTTTGTCTCCCAGGTCAATAGTACCTTTTATAAGGATATAATTTTTTATCATTTTTATATGGTAGCAACTTCTAAAATATCATTGCTTTTAAAATTATTTGTTGATCTGATTGTTTTTCTCTATATTTGCATCATTTTTTCTATATATATATAACTATTAGCTGATATCACAGTGTTACTTGGGGTAAAAATATTTTCCCAATATAATATAAAAATAGAGCATTCCGGCACTGCTTATTTTGCGACTGCACACTTGATCTTGATCAACTTCGTATGGGAGCATTTAGATTGTGTAAAAAAATTTGTATTTTTTTTTTTTACCATTTGTTTTTTTTTTTATTTGTGAGTTAGTAAAACCAACTCTCCTGGAGGTGACCCGCAATTAAATATCTTGTTAAATGAGTTTTTCGTCACATTTGTTATTTAAAAACTTCTTGTATGGAGATTAAATGAACACCAATAAAAAATATTTGGTTTTGGAAATTGGGGAAAGGGAACCCGAAGGTTGCATTGCTTATAGGGCCCTACAGAGCTTAATTCGACCCTGTCACTAAGAAATGCTCACTCAAATCAGCTATAAAAATTTTGAAATGCCTAGACCTGAAAGAAATATAAATTTAGTTCTTGTAAATATTTAACATGGATTTTCCACTAAAAAACAATGCGAATAATTTTTAGAAAAGAATACTTTTCCATAAATCATTCACCATTAACACCTTTACGAGTTATTCTGTCACGCCATCTTGGTACGCCCGAAGTTCACGGTTTGATTCAAATTAGAAATAATTTCGACATCCTTTTCACATCAAAAATGGATTTTTTAAGTGAGGGAAAAATAAAGGAACTACGTCAAATCTGTGATTTACAATCAATGCTGAAATTTTGATTATAAATAAGAACTAGAATTTCATGTTTTCAACAACAATCGGCTTCAGAAAATGATGCACAAATGTGAACTTCTTTGAGAAGATTGTTTTTTAGGGATCGTAGTTGAAAATGGTAGAATGGCTTTTTTTTCACTTGAATGTCATAAATTTCGCAATGATGCATATGAAATTTTCTTTTTTTACAAATAATTGAAAGGGCAAGCAGATTTATTGCTAATTTCAATATTGTGAACACGAAATTATTTCCATTATAGAAAAAGCAACTAAAAAATGGATAACCGTTTCAGCAGAGTGTACGCAATATTAAAGAATTCGGTATTTAGAAGATAGTTAAAGAAGTGGTTTATTTTTACTTTGTTCTTCATAATACTTTTAGTTAGTATAACTGGTTACTCAAATTTTTTAAACACCTTCGACAATCACAAAAACTCAAAATGATGCCATCATTAGTTTAGTAAAAACATAACATAAAATAAATAAATATACTTCTTGCAATGCCATATTGAACCGTATTACTTGTAATGCAATTTGAAAAAATAGGTAATAAAATCGCTTGAAATTCTGGATACGACTATGAAAGGGTTTTAGAATTCCATCTTTTATCTCAAATATGAGTCGTGTCGCGTTTTTCTGAATTTTAACTTGTAAATTATGATATTTTCTTCAAAAGAAAAAATACTAAATAGTTCTTGAAATTATTCTTGTGCTTGTTATAATTTATATTCAAGTTGTTTTCTTTTTCCCATGTTTGGTCTGCTTTAAATGTCTGTAAGTTATTTTCTTTATATTTACGCTTTGTAAAGTGATGATGCTTTATCAGCAATAGAAACTTTGCTGAAAATCAAAATTTACAGTCGCGGCTTCCTATATTTGAATATGAGTAAAAGGATGCTCCTCTTGACTATTAAAAATAGCGCCAAACTGGCAGTATTTGGTTATTTTTTTTATTTCTGAATTTGCCGTTAAGTCCAGGTTAAATCTATATATATATATAAGAGGAAAATATGTGTGTGTGTCTGTTTGTTGGTCCTTTATGCACATCTACACCGTTGAACTTACGACGACCAAATTTGGCGCAGTGATGGATTAACACAAGAGGGAGCTAACGCCGTAGAAATTATTTTAAAATTCGAATTGGAATTTTATTTATTTATTTAATTAAATAACGAAAATCAAGCTGTTTTTAGGCATTTTTCACCAGTAACTTCTGAAATACTTACAGTACGAAAATCATTTTTACATCACCTTAAAGAGCAAAATATTATCTTTTTAATGATACCAATTTAATTGTTGTACAATTTTTTCCTCTAACTGTAATTAACGTTTCAAAATTCATTTTAAACGCAAATTGTAACAATGTTTTCTATTGTTGTAAAATCAAATTTATTGTTTCATCAAATCTTTTATTCACGTGCCTTTACCGCTCTTAAAGTTAATAAAATGTTGCTTTTTTTGGTAAAGGTAGACTTCTTTCGTAGCATGCACTTAACTTTCGTTTTTATTTCGTAGCTTTTAATATGCACTCAAATATCCAATGACGTTAGTTTAGTTACTTCGCGATGTGAGTTTTAGTTTGACTTTATTTATAGTATAAATATAGAGTATTTATATTTAGTTTTCATTTCCCTAACTGAAGTTAAAACTTTTTGTACGAGCATTCCACTTCAGCGAAATTCTTTCGAGTGAGAACTGCTCTCGAGCGATTTTGACTTTTTTTATCTGATGTATAAAACATTTTATTTAGAAGCTTCGCAGTAACTAAGTTATACAGCTTAAGTATATTTGTACATTGTAAAACTGTATTAGTTATTTAACTATATATTGTGTAAAATAAATGTTACTTTTTGAATTTTCTCGCCTTTTCTTTACTGTTATAAGGCCATACTGTTATAAGGTGATAAAAAGGCTATATTTTAAATTTTTAATTCAACAAGAAAAGATTCAAAGAAGATTTACGTCTTTTACGGAAAGTTGGTGACAATATTTTTAGGGGAAGAAAAACAGGAGGCCGGTATATGAAAAAATATGGATCCCGAGCAACTCCGGGTTCTCAGCTAGTTAACTATAAAGCATTCACTTTGGTTCTAACAGTCCTTTTTTCAGCGAAGATTACTTTTCTTTCAGCCACGATCAACACGGTTTTACTTTTTAAGCTTTTCCTCTTGTGGCCGCTTTCTAGTGCAAAAAGAGTTTACACAGCCACTTTCGACAAAAAAAAAAATTGTAACGACACTGAAAATTGAAAAAAAGTTTGTTAAAAAAATCTAGAATCTGCTGACGTCATTTTTTACTTTTCCATGTACGAAATATTATTTTTGAACATTCAGCAGCCACTACTTCCTCGATTCATTCGCTGATTGGCGGATTTTCTTCTAGCCGCCCATTGAAATTGCCTAAAACCGTTAAAAGTAGTGATATTCGAAGATTCATAATTCGGTCAGTTTTAGTTGCATAAGAGTGGAATTTTTAATTTAAAATGTTAGCGTGTCAAGAATATTTTACTAAATGTGACTTACAGGGCCAGTGGACAGTATAAAAATTAAACTTTAAAAAAAAATTAAGCAGTACATTTATTGACCCAAACTACATAAAGTATCTTCTCAGTCTTTCTATCACATATCGACAATTTACCGACAAAAAGCGAAAAACGCGCATTAATTATATTAGTTATTCTTTTTCATGCACACAATGATTGAGCTAGTGCCTCTTCTCTCCTTATTTATAAAATTATTTTTCTGCATGAATGATTTTGCCACCCCCTCCGCTCCTATTTACAGACGCCACCGGCTAAAAAACTAACTATTGTTATGTTAATTTAATTTAAATTGATTTATGATATAGAAAAACTTCTAAATAAAATGACCCTATTTTTATCAGCTTGCAAACACCTCTAAAGTTTATTTATTGCGACTTTCCTTTCCAATTATCTTCCTCGTACTCTTAAACAAGCGGGAAATGGTAGATTTAAGTACGCATCGCACAGGGTTGCCAGCTCAAAATAGGAAAATAAGGCCAAACCTTCTTAAAAAATAAGGCCAAAAAAAGGCCAAATTTGACAAATTGATTGAAAACGTCATCTGCTATTAGAAAAATAGCTATCCTTCATGAAAACGAATCCCACTTGATAACGCATATGTTTAATGTTCTATTATTAAACTAAAATTTAAGTGAAAGAAATTTAAAACATCTTTTTTCTATTCAGGAACTATTTCGTTTGACAGCTCATTTGAAATGCGTAATATCAAAAATTTATTAAAAAACAATAGAATAAGTAATTAAAAAATTTTCTAAAAGTCATTAACGAAAATAAGGCCAAAAATGAATTTAAGGCCAAATAAAAATTCCTAAGGCCAAATTTCCATAATTTGGCTTTAAAAGGCCAATACGGCAACCCTGGCGTCTCATATGCCCACGATGTACAAAGCATCATGTGATCATTTTCATGCAATTTTCATGTGTCAGTTGCATGAATCGAACTGTAGGGGAAGGACCTCAAAGGCAGGAAATATAATAGACAGAATCTTTCAGACAAACCGGCATAACGACGCTACTGTCATGAGACGAAACGTTCTTTTGAAGTCTTCACAAAGAATAAAAAACGGGTGAAAAAACTACACGCGGAAGCAGTTTTACTAGGAATGGTCTACCTTCAGAACTCGTTAATGAATTAAATAAAAGTTGCAGTGACAGTGACAGACTTTCTTTTTTCTTTCAGACTTGATTAGTGATGCACAGTATTTTTGAAGAACTTTGATTTGACGGAAGATCTTTGTGATTTGCTATTTTTTATCTGGATTCTTTAGTTTCGAGAATTGATTGAAGATCTTGGAATTTTTTTTATACGGATTCCTTAGTTTTGGATATCATCTTTTTAATGTATTCATACTTTGGTTTTCAGCTTTCTGCTGACAAGATACGTTGTGGTTTCATTTGTACGACGCATTTGGTGGAAGTTAATTTTAGAATTCTGTCAATGAAACGAACGTTATGAATCAGCCACACTTCGGAAAATTGAAAAGAATCACATGATATTTGATTGGAACAAGTAAAGAATAAGATTTTGGTAGATACCGGCTGTAATCATTTTTTATGTGCTTTGTAAGTGATTTTGTGTGCTTTGTAAGACCACTCGCAATTCCAAAAATCCCAAGCCTAACAGTGACTATGCATTCACAGGGCGATTATAAAGGATTTCGACAAACTTTAAGAGTAGGTCAGGTATACCAAAGCAAATCAATTTTAATACACCATGTGTATGGTCAAGAGGGAGCAATTTGGCCTAAAGTGAAACGGGCAATAACCATCATTATTCCTGTCGAAGACATAGGAGAAATAGTATGTAGTTGTACAGCAATGCTGAGATTTATCAGGCAGCTACTGAAAATACAGGATAAGCAGAAAATTTTTGTAACCTGCAAGTTTTTTAACTGACGCGTACTATATTATGAACTATTTGCCCGCTCGCACCGAAGATTCCATTAAACCGGCCATTCACTTCACAGATAAAATAGATATTTTGGAACGCGAGAAGGAAAAGGCCATAAAAATCTATGGAAATCAGCCGAATGGCTTGTGGTGGTTGGAATTCCGTCTGGACTGAAATCGAGTGTAAACGCTGGAGTTTAAAGTCTCACTTCAGAGGAACCCTTAAAGAGGCTAGCGAAAAGAACTAGGCCTTGCGTAGATTGAAGCCTCGCTTCGAGGGTAGCATAAATTAACATCTGCTGACTCGGGAAAATCGAGAAACGATTAACAAGCAGCTGAAGTGAAGGAAAGAAGATCGCTCCCCCACCTTCGTCCAGAGTTAGCGTCCTTTTAAATACAAGTGAATGGCGTGCCTGTATTTTTCGATTAAAATGGGTGAAAAAACCGGTCTTGGGACAAATGGCATGACTATACTTCAAGTGAAAGGCCGGCTTACTAGATATTTTCCAATTAACACTAACCATGGTCGAGAGCTCATGAGTTCTGGCACATTCTGTAGCATACATTGTTTAATATTCTTTTTTTGTCAAGCATGCTGCGTCCGTTTATAGTTTATTCTTCATGTATCACTAGCGCGCACACATGACGTTTCCGACTAAATGCTCCCAAGTAAAACTGAATTATTTCGGTACGCTTGACATACCCATAGCGTTTTTCGGGAAACTTTTGAATCATCCTGCGTAAAAGTTTTCCAGAAATAATTCGTTTGGAACATGAAATGTTGTGAAGTTTGTTGACTCAAACTCAAAGATGGCCCCTCTTATATCAGAAGTTGTTCACGTGAACTTTCGGTATGGGATGTTAAAAACAGATAAAAGAAATATGCATTGCCGGTCAACAAACAAGAACTAGCCTTTCAACTTCGTATACAAATTCCTTTGGTTCTTCACATCAAGGGGAAGAGGGGGAAGAAGAAGAGAAATTATCAACTTGTTTTCGTAGTTTCGTATGTTTTACGAAATGTTTATTGTATTTTAACAATAAACAAACCATCTGGTAAGTGAAATCGTATTTTAAACTTTGCATACCAAGAGGAAAATAAATTCAGCAATTATTCCGTTTCCTGTTTAGTTTTAGAACTGTTAGGTAAATATGAAATCGAACAGCGTGAAATCAATTTTCTCTGCTTTACGATCGTATTTACCTTCTGTTTCAAAACAATCTAAGTTACATCACACTGTTACCTTTTTCTTTCTTCCCCTTCCCCCCCCCCCTTCTTCTTCTTCTTCACTTACAGATATTTTCAGAGTCCGCTGC
>BGPR01001017.1:107256-123866 GCA_013235015.1 Araneus ventricosus | reverse complement strand
TGACCATCGCTGCAAGCATGAGTGTTGACGTACTTCATCTGTTGCCGTCTTTGGTCTTCCAGATCTACTTGCATAGGCGACGGAACCTGTCCTTTTGAATTTCATGATAAGTTTTGCCACGGTTTAATGAGCTATCTACGTTCTGTGCGTTGCATTAAAAGTACGCGCTACATGACGGATGGTACCAATCCCTGTCAACAAAATAATGTCAATCCGTGGCACCTCTTTACAAATGGTCCACCTTCCTCAAAGCGAAAAAGAAATTAGTCACCGCTTTCATCATTTGTATGGAGATTTATGACTCACCCTGTAGATCCACATTCGCGGCATCTGGT
Organism: Araneus ventricosus; assembly: GCA_013235015.1. NCBI lineage: Eukaryota > Metazoa > Arthropoda > Arachnida > Araneae > Araneidae > Araneus > Araneus ventricosus. Next base: position 123,531 of record BGPR01001017.1, on the reverse strand, counting down.
TTCGAACTCGCGATACCTCGATATCCCGCATCTGAGGCTGCAGTACCAACGAGGTCAATGATAAGACATATAACTAATTTCTTGTAGTAACTATATAAGTATATATTTAAAGACTTATTAATACTCTTACTAAGATACATTAAATGTCCATACTTTCAATGCATTATTATGGCAGCAACAAATAGAATTTTAAAGTTACGTAAATGTTTCCTGCGTCGAGTTTTCAAACAGAGAACCAACTGCCAAATATACTATATTATTGTAGCAAAGAAAAGAAAGTAATATATTTTCAGAAAGTTAGCAATGTCAACGTAAGATGATTGCTGGCGTTCCAGAAAGTTAACCAACTTTGAACCTTTTTAGAAATACTTGTAGATATTTTTGCAAAACATGCGGAAAAAATCTAACGCTTCATTTTCCGAAAATTAGTTTTTGCATTTTGAGTAGTCTGTTGTTTAACGGATAAGAGTTGTTTCAATTTTTCGTAGAAAACTACACACACATAGATGCGCAACTGAAAGCCAAGCATGATAATGAAAGCATGTATACTTCGGGTCTCGAAAAAGTTCTTTTACAGTATTTTATCCTCCATCAAAAGGAATTATTTGTGGGAAATGTTTAAGAAAAAATAAATGACTATATAAATGCTAATATAATATAACAAATCATATACGCATTCATTGATCATAACATTGGCTTTTGTTTTGTTTTATCACGATCCGACATTATAATTTGTTTATACTTTAAAAATCGGAAATAATAGATTATCTTTTCTAGAAATTAATTTATTTTTCAAACAATTTGTATTTTTAAAAAATTAACTTATATATTCATTGAATACCAATTGTTAAACATGTTTCATTCTTTTACATTTATTAAAAACACGCACATACATTTATTAAAAATACGCACAACTTTCTCGCTTTGAACCTGATTGATGCAAATTAAGGCCTGTTACTTTTGACACACAAATTTTCCAGCAAAACTGGATTCAAAAACGCATTTGATTGATGCTTTTTCTTCAAACTGCACGTAGACGCAAAAAGCATATTTTTCTGCTTATTTTTCACAAGGCCGGTAGATCTCTCAGGTGGAATTTGATTAATTAATTTTATGAAGAATATTCCAGTTTGCATTTTTTAAATTCTACTTTCCGTAAGCATTATTCATCAAATTAAAACTATATAAGTCTGAATATATTTAAAACCACTTTCGAAAGTCAGCTTTTTTATTAACAAGTTAGTTGAGCTTCATTCAACCCTGGAATGGTAATGTCACAATTGTGACCCATCATTTGAAAGATGGAGTGAATTTGGCACGTGCTCTAAGATTAACTTATTTTGAATGTGTTGGTGTTTTTTTATACACACAGAAACTAGACAAAAACAATTATTTTATTGAAATACTTTTTATATAAATGTTGCTGTTTTTAAATAAACCACCAGCAATTGTTCTCTCTCCGCTTACTCGTATACTTCCACAATATGACGTGTTTTGTCTTAAGCTTCGTAGTATGGTGATGAAAATCGATCGGACATTTTGTACTTCTTCATTTGACCGAATGGATCCGAAATTTAATGTAGGTCTACAATTTTGGCGTAAAGATCATTTTCTAAATTTCATTTATCTAACTTGTACTGCTTTTGAGTCATCATACTCACGAAAAGACGGACCGACAGACATCAATCGAAGGGAGAAATTTATAGTTTTTATCCTCTGGATATGCTCTAGACCAGCATTATCCAAAAATTGGTAGATCTATGTGTGCTTTAACAGCGCCGCTGCGATTGGGCTGCTTGATGGAGGTTTACCTCTGAGAGAAACGCAAATGCGGCCATTTTCCTTTGAAAACTTCTCCAGGATGGCAACCTACTCCCCATATATTAGAACTAGTTAAACTTCTACCCTAGATGCTATTTAGATACTCCGAGGTAACTTTGGCCAACAGAAGATGCCACACTTCCCCTTTAAAATGAGTCCTTGACTCATGAACTCGGCTATGTATCTCTTTGGGTCAAGAAAGTTAATAAGATGCACAGTTATACACGTGTGAGTGTAAGGATTGATTTAGAGCTTCAGGGAGCTGAAAAATATTGTTATTAATTTGTTTCAATTCCTAAAAATTATTCTGTGTGTTTTTGCTATTATATGGTTTTTATAATAAGTGCTATTCCGCACGAATGCGTAAAAGATGTATAATCCGGAGTGGTTCAGAAAATAACTCACCATGCTTCAAAGAGATATGCAAGACTAAGTTGAATTAGAACCACAAACACAGACTACTTGTCATGAAATAATTTAATTCAGAAAAATGTAGAACTAAATTTCCTTCTGCGTTGTTTCGAGAGGTGTAGGCACCCAGGGCAAAATAGAATATTTAAGGTTTGGAGGGCTGTTTAATGGTAAATAATACTGAGAGACGTTTGAAAATACAACATTATAAAATATATTTATTTGGTCACACATAATGAATTTAAAAACTAATCTGTGATCAATCTATAAATTGTTATTCACGATTTAGTAAACTTTGTCAAATGCCCCAACTCTGGAGCAAAACGAAACCCGGATTTAGGTACTCTTTGAAAATTCTTAAATTTAAAAAAAGGATTGTTTTCTTATGACTATTCAACATATTATAAGTTCTACTAAGTGTAAGAAATATTAATAAAATTACTTCAAACATTATATCGGTAATTAAAAATTAAACAAAGGAAAAGTAAAGTTAACGACAAAACTCACAAATGAGAAATGCATCTTCCTCAGCACTTTCTACTCCGGCAATAGGCAAATTATACTGGGGCAAACCAGAACCAGGAGTCGTTATGCTCCAAGTGCAGAGGTTAACAAAGAACTACTGTAAGGCTAGGCTAGAAACCAAGGATCCACAATACAAGTACATGAATGAACAGTCCAAAGAGTACTATTAACGAAAAAACAGTGCTTATCCAAACATAATAATAACTTATTTGAATTAACTTCAGGGGTGGTGCCAAAGGGGGGATCGGGGGGGCCAGGGCCCCCTTGTCGGGGATGATGTGCCCCCCTCTCGGGGGAAATTTTTGTACGGGGTATTCAACTAGTTGATATATAAAGATCTGGAGAAAATTTAAGACCAATTTCACTACACTTGTCACCCCGTACAGCAGGTTGTGCCCCCCCCCCGTCGGGCAACACCACTCCTGATTAACTTAGGAAGAAAACTCGGTGAAATTACAGTATAATGTTCTCTTCTAAACTATGTGTAGTATTCAACTCTCATGAACTTTGATGCAACAAACTGGACGAAAAAATGAGGGGTTCTGTTTTACCCCGGGGTCCTGATTTGGAAAATTGTTTCCAATTTTACAACTGTATTTAATTAATGATTCCTTTTCGTACTTAGAAGTGCACTTCAATTCGTGAAAAAAAAATTATTTCGTAGATCATTCATTCTGTTATGGAAAAAGAATCGCGAGTGGAAATTTTTTTTAAAAAAAACCTGGTATGAAAAGAAACAAATTTACCACTTGTTTCAGGCAGACTCTTCTGTCTCTTGTTGTTGTTTTGACCCAACAATTTGCTTCTTTTGACTTTGTCATAAACCTTTTTTGTGTCACTTTAACCACAGCTTGTATTATAAAACCACCCACATTTCATTCCATATAATAAATAACCTTCAAAATAATTTATTATGTATGAAAATGGCTAGTAACACAACCGCATATTATTATACTTTAATCTGAACTGAAAAGAAGCCAAAAGAAAACAAACGAGATTAAAATTCCAGCATGAAATTGTCGTCATTGTCTTACTCACACAATTGCCATCGAAATAAAAGAACAACTTAAAGGATTACCCAATTCGTGCTTTAGACTTGAAGATGCTACCCTTGCTTTCCCAGAAACATTATAGTTCGAGGTTAAACTATTATTAATACACATTAAAACTTAATCAACCACATTAAAACTATGAATAATTGGGTCGCGTCAAAAAGTTGTGTTCTAAAAAAGAATTGCGAAATAAACTACAGACAGCACCAAAGCGTCGTGATATTACCGTTCCATTTAATGGACATAGATTTCATCGCCACATTTAACAAAAGAATTATTAGATTGTTGATATATGGCAGTTTATATAACCAGTCGTAGGAGAAGGTGCGTGTCAAAGCTACGTGCGTGATTTCACACAAAGAGAGAGCTAAACAAGGCCATTAAAAAAGTAATTCTTCGGAATTCTTCTTTCTCGATTTAAACTGAATGAGTCCAGAAATGTTCCAGGCAGACGATTTTTGCCGGCTGCTTTTCAACTCATCTCGACTTCACAGCGCGAGATAAGAATCGAATTCGAATTTACCTCGTGTTGTGACGTCACTTGGCGTTTAAAGATACAGGATCTACATATCGTAAAATAATTTGTTTCTTTTATGATTCAGCTGCATGTGAGGTTTTTATCGTCCTATCTTGCTTATCTTACAGAACAAAAAACAATGAATATAAAATTATTTTAAAACGTTGTTTTTAAAGGAACAGATAAAAGTAAATGGCGTCTGTTAGCTCTGCCGTGAAATCTCCCCTCGTTCAAGTCATTTACACATTTTATTTAGTTAGGATTATCATATTTTTAGTAAAAATATTAGGTTTCTGGCTACCAGCATAAAACTTTTCTAAGCTTTGAGGGATGTATTTTGGCACAATTTTTTGCCCAGACCCCGTCCATTGGACCACTTGTTTTAAAATGGCTGCACGTGCAAGAAAAATGAAAATCGCTGGTACTGGGTATTTTTGCTGCTAATAATTTTGCATAAAAGCTATGGATAATCGAATGTGACAAAGAAAAGAAATTTAAACACTTTTTATTTAAATATTCATAGTTATGTACTGTTAGCACACGCTGCATCGCACATGCATAGGAACGTGCACGGGTTAGTTTAATTTAGTTATATTTACGTCTCGTTCTGCAACAACACGAAGGCTATTTTGGGACGGATCTCGTAATTTTAAACCGAGGTCAGATGACGAGGACGACACCTGAGCTGGCACCCCCTCTCCAAACTTCCGCACCACACCAACGGTAGGACATTTGGCCCAGATGGATGTAACGTGCACCAGACCCGCTTACACGGCGGTTCTTCTGTGGAATAGGGTTCCGAACCTAAAACCCTCCAGCCCCGAGGTCGAGACATTACCACCAGGACATCGTGGCCCTACAGTGACGTACAGTGTGCTTGTGGCATTTACAAGATGACGAACATTCTTTTTTTTGCACTTGCAGAACACGTCCTCCTGACATTTGTCGGATGCTTCTGGAAGATTTGTCCATAAGGGTGTATAAATGAAGTTTCTACTTTTTTCCATCCACAATCTTCTGGGTTAGTGAGTATTGTATTACTCATTAGACATCGGCGCCAGATGCCAGCCTGTAAGGAAGCACGTTATATATGCTGTATCGATGCCGCAGTTGTAGGTGGAACATTTTCAATTGCACGGTTGTGTCTTGTAAATAAAATCTCTCTGCCTACATTGATTTCTTCAATTGTACTAGTTGTGTTGTACATATGTATATTGTACATAAGTATGTTATATTCATTATCCGGCATATCACCCAAACTGCTTGACAACCATAAAACTGGTGTTACCTCATCATATATATTCCATGTTTTCCATGCTGTCTGCTTTCCTATTCTGGCAAATGCTGATGCTGTATCACACTCCGTGTATGAGTGAAAAAGGGTTAAGCATCACATTTTTCTTTTGTCAGTGAATTAGCTAAGCGATGGATGGCTTTAAACCGCTTATTCTTTCCTTTCCGAATTCTAACCACAATTCCTCCAGTCCCATTGCATGAATGCAAATAGAACAGTCACGTACATATCTAAGTCAACTGTCAAAATCATTACTTTTCGATGACTACTTACAACTGCATGTTTAACGTTGCAATAGTAATCTAGCTTCATCTTCTTCATGTGATTATGGTGAAATGCTTTCTATATTCAACTGAAGCTGAGATGGCGTGTGTCTCAAAATATCTTTATCAGTAAAAATCAGTAATTTATCAGAGGTAACCATCATTTCTTCTATATTCTCAGCGATGTAACGGAACAAGTGAGACTTAATTGCATCTACCATTAAAATGTTTGAAAATATCTTCGGAATCATTGTGTTTGCTTTAAGAATAATTGTCTGCCCAATAACACGAGACGTGCGTGTGTTTGATTTAAAACTACCATCAATATACTTGTCAAACACTATATCTGCACTATATCTATACACGCGTACCATCTTCAAGACAATGCAGCAAATGTGGAATAAAAATGTTTTGTGCATATTGTCCGAATGTTTTTGCAATATATGTTGGTAATATGTCAGTGTTGCACAGCTGATGGCAATTGCGGTAACGCTTGGCTTCTGATTATTTTCACTGACCTGGCAATTGTTTGTACCAATGACACTGCTTTTTTTAGAATAGCAAATGTTTGAGAAGACTTTCTAAGATATCCAAATTTCGAAATTTACGGTGGAAATTTAAGTTTCTCATGAGAAAAAAAGCTATCCACGTCTCCTTGTCGTGTTTGACATGCAGATTATAATTTACAAAATAAATTTGCATGATGTTTCAAATTTTAAATTTGTTTCCCTTAGAAACCACTCCCAAAGATTTAATCCTGAAGGGTGTGATATTATTTCGTTTTAAAGTATGTAGTTTGGATAGAAGTAATACATTTATTAATCTATCTTTCACGTCAGAGACATACTGGTCCTGACCTTTATTGATTCTTTCCCAACCATCACGTTAGTTACGGCAGTTACCAGATATTCTCCCTCAAATGAATTTCCATGTTTACGAAAAGTTGCTTGGAGTGCAAGTTTATTATATCGGTCCTCAAATGATCTTATCTCTTCAGTATGGCCGAGATTCCAGAAAATAGTCTCTCACTCTTTTTCGTGACAAAATGTCCTTCGAGGAATTCATGATAGATGGAAGGATGTCGTTCTTTTAACTCATGCATGCTTTTTCAAAAAACTGGTACCCATCTGGCCTAATGCACACGGTCTAAAGAGAAAAACCATGGAATGATTTTCTCCAAGACATCAAGAAACGCAGTGAAGTTTCCCTCTAAGCAGATGGGTTTCCATTTCTAATACAGTATTCCAGTACGCAAACTGGGGAGTTTCGTTTCCTTTCTTCTTTTCCAAGTTTTCTCTGGATCATATGCCTCTTTTTATAAAATATGAAGAACAGCAATCGTCACCTGGTGGGCATGAAGCATCTTTTACAGCAATTCCTAAATTGTTTTCGAATAAAAACCTCTTTACCGGATTTGTTAGCCTGTAACCCAGGGTCAAATGAGAACACCTCATCCTTCAATATTGTTCTGTACAAGCAAGAATTTTCAAAACCGAGGGCTTCATTCTTTTCCGAACAAATTTGTCACTTGAGAAAAGCTTCAGAACAGGAGATGTGTCACTAAATACAGACAAATCTTGAATATACTCAACAAGATCAGCCAGAACTGTGACATATAAAAGGCCTTCCTCATCAGTCATATTTTTTTTCGAAGAGTGACTTTCATCACTTTTTTCTCGTGTTTATAAAGAAACACAACATCGCTTATGGTAATTGGTCTCCACTACAACCAAATCTGTAGACGTCAATTTTGCTAATAATTTTTCATCACCTAAATGAACCGCTATATTGTTGGTCCAATTCCTAATGTTGGTGCTTGAACGAAACATTCATTTCTTCCATCGACAACACAAAATAAACAAAAATTTATAGGTTTAAAGGTTTTAAATGATGATCTAGTAGGTGTTTCTGATGTAGATGATTTATTTATATTTCGGTTGTCTATTTCACTCAGTTGCCTCTGCAGTTTATAAGTGTCATATTTATTAAGGCAAACTTTATGATATATATTTCGATCAACCTATAACGGTTGTGCTATGGCTATAATTATAATGGTTGATCGAATTAAGGATAAACTTGAATTGTGTTGACACAAGAAACAAACCTCCCTCGAGACATTCGGCTGCAAAGCGGGATACGTCCTTCAGATCTACAAACTGAAGTTAACGTTTTTTCGACATCTTGGAACTGTTATTTACTTGCAAGAAACAAAAATGGATTAGCAATTTCACAGAATTGTAAAAAGATTACAAAATATATACTTAACCATGCAGAAAATATATTAATTGCCCTTTTTTTATTGTACTTCGTTTCTGATACACTATACTATACGCCATTTTGCATGCAGTTTAAGGTCCTGTATGTACATTAAGGTTTTCTTATTAATTTATTTGTCATATTTTACTAATTATAACCCTTAAGTATAATAATTACAATGACAAAAAAATAAATTAATAAAAACAGCAATTTTTTATTTTTATTTGCATGTGTAGCCATTTTGAAACAAGGAGTCTAATTCATAAGGTCTGGGCCGAATTTTGAACCTAAACACATTCACACCAAGTTTCATACTGGTAACCAGGAACATAATATTTTCGAGCTAATCTACCTCACTACTGTTTAGCAACGGATTCCGAAACTAGCACTTTTGGACGATTTTACACCGGAAGTGGGTGTCAGGCAATGAGTCCATATGAGAGCATTTCAGAAGTTCTTTGTTAGATCACGCTAAGTAAAATGTAAACATATCCCCTTCCATTCTTCACTTTCCCCCTATTTTGATGAAAATAACTTCGACCGGCGCATGCGTAAAAGCGCGAAGGGTTTCGGAATCCGTTGCTAAACAATAGTTTAACTCCTTCCCTCTTTAAAGTGTATACACATTCTTCCAGCAATGTTTCCTTAGTATTTTCTTTTTAGAACGAAGTTTTCCGTTTCCTTTACTGACCAGCTGACTGCTGCTCACGATAATAGAGAAGAATCGAGTATTTTCTACTGCGGGGGGTTGGCAAATTTTTGAGGCGTACAATGCCAAACGTTCCGCTCACAACAGTTTATTCGAAAACAATATATGTATATGAAACATCATTATTTAGTTGAGGTGTAGAGACAGACGTAAGAAGGTGGCAGTCGTTGAAATCCAAAAATCTTTTATTTGAACTCTTCGAATATTATCTTCAATGGATAAAAGCTTTTTTAAAAATCTTCAAATGATATTTTATGTCGATCGAAACTATAAACACTATACGGAAAGTACACGCAAAGACAGCGCGTGGTATTAGGTGAGTCATATGGTTACAAAAACGGAACGTAACAACATCACGGCGAGCTTAAGTAGTAATTTCGAAAACGGGGAACTCCCGAACGATTGAATATAAGTAGAAATAATTAGTTACAAATTATAATTTAAAAAGCGTTTTTTAAATATAGGAAAATGTGAAATGATTACATTTATTTACAAATAAGGAAAATTTTAATTAATATTACACGAAGTAGCATTTTAATTAATCATATCTCTATTAATAATAAAGGAGAATGTGTGCGTTTGTGTGTGTGTTAGCACTCTACAGGGTAGACCACTGGACCTAGAGCTACGAAATTTGGCACAAACCTACTTTGGAAGCTGGGAATGTGCACCTCCGAGCCCTTTTTGAAATTTTCATTAAAATTTTAATTAATTAAAATTTTATGAAAATTTGACGAAATTGACGTGAAATTTGACGTTTTTCCTTAATAACTTCCGAAAATATTATAGCAAAAAAATTATTTTTACACCATCTGAAAGTGCGAAAAATTACCTTTTCAATGATATCAATTAAGTTGTCGTACGAGTTTTTCTATAATTTTAATGAATTTTTTTAAAATTTTTTGGCATAATTTACATCATTGTTACAATTCAATTCAAACCGTTTTCATTGTTTAAACAAAGATTTATTTGCGTGCTTCTCTATCATTCTTGAACGCTAAGGTAATATGATATCTTAATGTCTAATGCTATGTTTTAATCAACATATTTTCATCCAGCTAACATGCGGCTGGAAGTAAAATGTGCAGCGCTATTTTAAAGTTATAATCAAATGCATATTTTACAAGAGGAATAAGAGTGAAGTTGATGCCGACAGTGTGCAATTTGACGTAGCATAACACAGCCAGTCACTTAACTCTATTAGGGACGTTCATGTAGGCAACGAACAGAACAGGTTCAAAGTTACTGAAAGAACATGGGTTAAATGTCTATCACAATTTGAAATTTAAAATTGTTAAGGGAACCTTGAATATCAAATTATTCCCGGCTGGTCGCCGAAGGCGGCTAGTATCTAATAAAATAAGAAAATTTAACAGAAAGATATGACACAGATCTAAAATTCGGTCATAAGATCATCATTCTAGGGTCTTTAAACCGTGATAGACAGGTTTAAAGACCCTACTAAATTTCATTCCTCTAAATTGCTGCAGTTTTGAGTTATCGTGTCGCTCACACGATAATTCTCGAATAAATAAATAGTGTTTCCTTCGACGGATCTGAACCAAAATTTGATACAGTGGAACAATTTTGATGTAAAGACTACTAAATTTTATTCATATAGCATGTTGAATTTTTGAATTATCCTGCTCACATGCACACAGACGGACAGACATAAATCCGAAAATGTTTTTTCGGACTCAGAGAGGTCTCAAACGAAGAGATCCATCACAATCTCAAGACGATTTCAAAACTTATGACGATTACTATATTTTTTCTATGTATACGAAAAAAAACAACGGAAGTGATCTCCCCTAAACTCTCTCGTATACTCCCTATAAAAAGGTGTCCCCGCCCTATGCGCGCATAAAAGTTGCTAATGTCCGCAATTTTTATGTGCGAAGAGGGCGCCACGAGTACTAAGATTTTATTGAACGTTTCTGATTACAAAATTTTATTATAGGTATCACACAAGATTTCGCCACACCTCTGGATAACCACGAGCGTCAATCTGGAGAGTGTCTTCCAGAACGAATTTTCAATTCCAACCTTAGGGGTGGGTGTTGGAATCGAGAATTCGTCATAATTTCTTAGGCGCTCCTCAGCGGCTTCGTTTGGGGTTCACCACAATTTCCTTCGTAGACCGTAATAGAAACCTATAAATTATGTATAAAGATCACATACCAAATTTCACCCCTCTAGCTGAAACCGTTTTCGAGTTATCATGTTCACAGGCAGACAGACATAAATCCAAAATTGTGTTATTCGGACTCAAGGAGGTCTAAAAGGTGGAGATTCGTCAAAATCTCGAGTTCGAATTTTTTGACGGTTTCAGAACTTTCTTTTTGTTTACTTCGTATATGAGAAAGTATATAAAAAAAGTTTGTATTTCTCGTATCTTTGTTTTCAAAGTCTGAAAATTTCTTTCTTTTTTTTCCTTCACAGAATTAAATCACATAAAGAACCAGAGTTATTTTTTAATATTCTGAATGGCGTTATAAATAACCGAAAAAATGTCTTGTAATAATATTTCGAAATATTCCTGTCAATGAACTTTAAATCTTGAAATGTGCTTGAAACTAAACATCTGTTCATCCTTTATCTGTTGCATAAAGAATTACCATGCAGATTTCACTTTTTTTTTATTTTGCGATTCTGCATAATCAAAGCACAAGAGAAGAAAGAAAGAAAATATGCTGAGTCGGTGAAGATTATGCAACAGAGAATTTTTAGACAGCAGATGCAATAAATTAATTCTGTTTACCTGGAACAATTTGATGCATTTTCCGTCAATGTTTTATGCAACGGAGTGAGTAATACAATAAGAGCTACCTTATTGAATTTGATCATAAAATATTCGTATAATTTCATCAAGTAAGACAGTTAGTTATGTATGAAAAAGAATAAATTATGTAGACATGCAAACATGGTGATTACCTTGAAACTAGTTGTGTTTTTTGATCTTACGCGAAGTAAAGATTATTGTTACAAAATACTGTAAATACAGTTACCCCTTCTAGAGTACGACATTTTTTACCACGGTTTTCATATAACAGGGTGTAAAAAATTGCGGCACCCCTCTTATAACACAGGGTGAAAATTGCAATAGTTTTCCTGTAACATAGCATTCTTTTAAGATGGTTTCCATGCAACACAAAGTAAAATATTGAAACAACCCTCTATAATCATGTTAAAATGATATAACGATATGGCATATAACGTCGTGCAAAAAATTGCGACAGTCCTCATATAACATGATTTTCTGATAAAACGATTTCCATAGAACACCGTGTTAAAATTGCGACAGCCCTCCTATAACATGGCATTCTGTAAGACGGTTTCCATGTGACAGCCATTCTATGGCATATGTTTCCATATAACACGGAGCGATTTCACTGATAGTTTTTAAGGCAATCTTTAAGGAGAAATTTATGACCCAATACTTAACACTAAACTCTAAACTGAAGAATCGGTGTGCATTTGGTAATAACAAAAATGCCAAGAAGTTTCAATACAATTTTAGTATCACGAACAATAATGAAGTCCCTAAATCTTTCAAGAACAAGCATCAAGAACATCGACAGCGACAACTGATGTTAAAAGACAACTAGCAATGAGCCTTAGCTCAGTTGGGAACAACGCATTTGAAGTGATAGCGAATTAATGAGTGCAGCGGTAATACTATTTTGAATACTCTTTATGTGAGAATTATTTGTTTCCTTACATTGTATAATTGTTTAGTTATATTACATATTGTAGCGTGTATAATTGAGCAGTTGCGAACAGGAGTGTAGTGGAGGCAATGCTTTTTTTTTGCGAAAAATAAATAAGGAAAAATCATAAAAAAAAAAAACCTTAGAAACAGCGCGAGAATTGTCAACCAAGTTAGAGCGTTCCGGCACTACTTAATTTCCGACTATACCACTGGTTGCGAAATATTTGTAGATCTACGTGTTTTATCGTCTTATTTTTTTTAAGTAAGTTGGTGCCTTTGTACTGTTAAATCAGCTTTCAGCACTATTTAAGCTTGAATTTGTTTCAGTTCGTTTTAAAGTGAAAAATATTTCACCAATAATTCATAAGTAATGGATTGTAACTAATAAGATAATTCATAAGCATAGATAAATGGTCAATAATAGAGGAATATAGCTTTTTCTCTGTATTGGCCCAAGTGTAAAACACATTTGCTCAATCGAAAATTCGACATTGATCTCAAATGTCTATCTAGATTGGCTCGTTAAGAAGTTATTTTATTTATATGAAAAATAGAATGGAATAAAAATAAATAAATATCTGATACAAAGTATAATAAAATCGAATTACATAATTTATCGTCAGATTTATTTTTTACGTGATGAATAAAATAATATTTATTTCATACTTTTTCGTCATTTCATTTTTCAGTGTAAAGCTGCTTAAAAATATTTACGCAATTTTTTGTTTAGTGTTTGAGATAAGATAAACATTATTTCAATAGCTTGCTGTTTAAGTCATTCCTGTAAAAGTTGTTTTTTAGCTGCAAAAGGGCTGTTTTTCAACCTAAAATGATTAAATATCGCAATCAGCATGAGAAAATGACAGATTTTGTCGATAATGGAATTCCTTTGCTTATTAGAAGAATATTTGTATTTTTTTATGTTTTTCTACGTAAATTTAGACATGAATTCCAATAAAAATTGTTCTATTACAGCTGTAAGAAAACGATAACAGAACAACTAAATGAGCAAATAAATTTGTTAGAATGTTTTCATTTTGAGTTTTCACTTCTTCCTATTTATTATTGACGCCTTTCTCCCTATTTATTATTTATGCTAAAAAGTTCTCCATTTGAAAATATACAGAATAGAACTACTGTTAAGTTCATATTTAAATAACGTTTTTGCCAGTAATAAACATTATACATGCTTATTATAGGAAAGATGCAAGCTTTATAAATGTTGCCTTGCTTTCTTTTAATTTATTTTCTTTTTATGATAAAAAACTTCAATGTCGTATCAACTTTTCTGCAAAGTCAAACTTCCTGAAAGAAACCAATTTCAAAAGAATATACAGCGATAAGCTTCATACTATAAACAAAAAGCTGCGTCTGTAAATGTTTTTCGGAAAAATACAACAATCTAGAACAATTTATTGTTATTCTCTAAACGATCGTATAAACCTTTTATTCCCAAGAAATGGTGGATATTTTGATAAATTCAGTTTGACAAATAGTAACCTTCCTTTAGATACTTTAGGGAGAAGCAATGTTTTCTCCTTTTGTTTGATTGGTTGAACATCTTCAAGCTAAAAATATTTCTGAGTTTTGGACTTCATAAAGATTTGATATCCAAAGCATTTAAATCGGGGTTTCTTGAAACCAGGTGACCATGCTCTTATGACCACATTTGGGGTGGAAGAATCTCGGAATTTCAAATGTTATTACATGATAATAAAACGAAATATTTTCGAAACACTAACTGATGATATACCAGTTGAGTTTAGTTATGATTACGTCCCGTTTTGAAGCAACGCGAGGGCTATTTTCGGAAGGGATCTCGTAATTTTGAACATCAGTCACAGATGACGAGGACAACATCTGAGCTGGCACCTCCTCTCCAAACTTGCGCACCACACCAGAAGGAGGACGTTTGGCCACAACGCATGATTAATGGGACCATGCGTCCGGTTTTGAAAGGGGCAGTCCCGTTTTTTAGCAGTTTGGCAGTTGTCCCCAAGCACAGCTTAGGAACGCCCAAATGTACCGTTGTCCCCCAAGCACAGCTTTGGGGAGCCCAAATGTACCGTTGTCCTCAAGCACAGCTTTGGGACGCCCAAATGTACCGTTGTCCCCAAGCACAGCTTAGGGACGCCCAAATGTACCGTTGTCCCCAAGCACAGCTTAGGGACGCCCAAATGTACCATTGTCTCCAAGCACAGCTTAGGGACGCCCAAATGTACCGTTTTCAGAAAGAGAGAAACCCACGGTAACAATTTTGTTAGGCACAGGAAGCGAGTTTGTCAATATCACTTGTTAGTCTCGTAAAGTAGAGACAGGCAGCTTGAGTAACACTAGTTATGAAGAGATGCTGGATAATAAGCTAAAAGCGTCCTGGCTTATTGCAGTGGAATTTCTACGAGATAGAGCATATCTTATTGTTTCAGAAATGACGAATCATGTAAGTTAAAAGAGACATTTACTTGGGCGAACACATTTAAGAACATATTTATAGATTACCACATTTCCATTTAACAGGGTTGATACTTGTCCTACATCATATAGGTACAGTACCAGTAGCAGCTTAAATAGCACTGAAGTCTCTCCGAGGAGAGAATGCTTAGAGGACCTACAGACCGTACCCAAATGACATAGTAGAGACGAGCATATATACTCTGCTAATAATCAGTAGATCTACATATCAGCTGCGGGAATCCAATAGACAAAGTCATACGATTTCGATTAAATAGCTGCTAATATGAATGTCAAGTGAAGTGACTAGCTCAAAGAAATGACGTAAAAATCTTAAAGAAAGAATGCTTCGAATCTTAGAGTAAAGGTACGAGAGACAATTTAGAAAAGATTCTAGCTTCGTAGCTTAAAATGCAGAATTTCCTAACAAATTTCAAGCAAGAAGGCGCCAAAAATCAAAAATTCCGACGGTAATGTATAGTACCGCCTGTCTCTCACTTAGTTCTAACTTCATTACACCGCATAAAGTGACAGAATGAAACGCTGGGAATATTTAAACCGAAAGTCGTTGGGTGGAACTGTTCAAACACTTTCACTCCAATAACTTAAATAATGCGAACTTTCATATAGTTATTGAATATATTCCATGTCTGACCGAAACTAATGCACCCGTGGAAAGGGTCTTTTTTTCTTATGAATAAATTGTGGACGAGCTAGAAAACACAGCTGCAAGTTGCAGTTTATAAAGCAACGTTAATTACCTAAGTAAATTTTAAGAAATCCTGCAAGGAATTACATTTTTTTTACATCAACACCAAAAATACTGAAGCAAAAATATGTTCTTCAAAAAAATCCAAGACCACATGAATTATTATTTTCATGTGTTTATTCCTGTTCCTTTCATTAATAAATAAAAACTGAAGAATTATGTTTTTTCTTGAATTCACATAATATTACCTAAAAATTAAAGAATGTCCCATTTTGAGGGAAAAAAATAAATGTTCACTTGAAGTATCTTGGATAAAAGTCACTTGGTACGTGTATTTTGGATTTGCGATTTCAGAGACATTTCGGATAACCCAAGTTTCGGTTCATCCGAGTTCGGTTAAGCGGGGTTTTACTGCATTTCTGATTGTCAATGTGTATTTTGGATTTGCGATTTCAGAGGCATTTCGGATAACCCAAGTTTCGGTTCATCCGAGTTCGGTTAAGTGCGGTTTTACTGTATTTCTGATTGTCAATGTGTATTTTGGATTTGCGATTT
>BGPR01001017.1:62347-98841 GCA_013235015.1 Araneus ventricosus | reverse complement strand
CACTGTCTTCCCATTCAACTCACTGGTTCCAAAATTTGACAAAGGAGGTGTAGAAACCACACACTAAAATTCATCCATATAGTTTATTAAATTTTTCAGTTATCGCTTTTATTTGCGCAAGAATAAACATATTGGCAGGCGGTCAGCCCTATGACGGATTTAATCTAAAGTTAGATACAGATCTACAATTTATGTGAAAAGATCATGTACTAAAATTCATCCATCGACCTATTTGAGTAGTTTAGTTATATTAATGTCCGTTTTGAAGCAACACGAGAGATATTTTGGGACGGACTTCGCCATTTTGAACCGCTGTCAGATGAAGAGGGCGACACCTGAGCTGACACCCCCAGCTCCAAGAGCTTCCGCACCACACCAGCGGAAAGACGTGTGACCCCCTTCGTATGATTTAACGTACAACGGGCCCAATACACGGCGGATCTTCAGTGGAATCGTGTTTCGAGCCTGGAACCCTCCGGCTCCGAGGTCGACACGTTACCACCAGGCCACCGCTTCCTCAACTATTTGAACAATCGAATTCACATATGCAAGAATAGGCAGATTGACAGGCAGACATCCAATCGAGGGATTTGGTTCACAATTTGATACAGACCAACAATTTTGGTGTAACGATCACAAACCAAATTTAATTTGCCTATCTTTTTGAATTGTGTTGATGATCAGACAAATTTAATTTCAATAATGTTTTTATCGGACTCGGTCAGAGAGGAAAGCGTGGAGATTCATCAAACTCTCGAAGACGGATTACAATATTCCCTGTATGCTTCTTACAAGAGAAAATAAAAAGGCAAC
Organism: Araneus ventricosus; assembly: GCA_013235015.1. Classification (NCBI taxonomy): domain Eukaryota; kingdom Metazoa; phylum Arthropoda; class Arachnida; order Araneae; family Araneidae; genus Araneus; species Araneus ventricosus. Next base: position 98,028 of record BGPR01001017.1, on the reverse strand, counting down.
CTGAAAGTTACTTTTAGAAGCACCCCTGAAACAGATGTGTTCAGTAACACTCCTGAAACAGGAAATACCAGACTCGGGGGAGAAAGGCATTTGTAAAGGTTCTTGATTATTTTTCAAACTGGTTGACAGATAATAAATTGGGATAATTTAATTTAAATGAATATCAAAATTGTTAGGTGCAGTGGAATAGAAACATCACTGCGTCGGAGGTTGAGAGTCTTAAGCTCGTGTACTCCGCACACAAAAAAAAACACATCGTTGGCGCGAAGTTTAATCCGATACTCGCCAAATCAGTCGTGGATTTCACTTTATAGGGCATTTTTCAAAGGGAAATATATAATTGTGCTTTAGTTTAAATAGTATATACTTGCTACATGAAAATATAATTTGAATGCATTGCACTATAAATTTGATATTTTACACTTGGAACATGGAACTATAATCTGAAAATCGTTCATTTTTCATATTTTGAGTTCTAAAGAAGTACTGGAAAAAAGTTCAATTTTTTAATGACTCAAAACGTTTTTAATAATATAAATAATCTCACTCACCAGGTCACTAATTTTATCGAATAATCATGTGAACGGAGTAGAAATAGTAACGTTCAGTTTGAAAAAAAGAGAAAAGGTTCTAGACACAACGATGCATACAATTGGAGAGTAATTGATGCAAGTGATAGTATTTTTTTCTTGTGTGTATCATATCTGATAAATGTTGAAATATATTTTTTTCATGTTGAATAAATTTAATTATAGCAGAATAATTTCTTTTTCGTGAAATATATTTGCTATAGATGCAAGTTGTTTTTGTATCGAAGTGAATACGATCCAAATTAAAGTGAAAATAATTACTACCCTTTTAAAAATAATTAGACAGATGCACGGTTTGATAAACGACTTTATATCCGAATTAAATGTACACCGGAATTTATGCTGGCAAATGAGCTGGAATTTACTTCTGGAAAATTCATTTTTTAAACGTGAATATGGTTTCAAATGTGAATTACTTTATTAGCAATATTTAGCATTTCTAAAGGCAATTTTCACTGAAAAATCTAGATGGTAAATTTAATCATAGTCTCTATTTTTTTTAAGAAGTTAAAACAATTTGTGATTTCATTAATGTCATACAACAAGTTTTCTAGCATTTTTACAATTATTTTGAAATAAAAAGCTATGATTTTTAAATTTTCGCCTCACTTTTGGATGCAAAAATAATTTTTTATATTTAAACCATTCTTTTAGCTTAATAAATATTCAGGAGAAGCTAATAGATTTTTTTTTGTTAATTCTAACTCCGGAATTATTTTGACTTTAAATATCTGAATATATCAAAGCACTTAGGTAAACAACCAGCAGTAAATAATCAAAAATTTACGTTAAAGATAAAAGATTTTCTAGCTTACAAATAAATAAATAAACTTAATTTATTAAGCAAGCAAAATGATTAATAGAAATATCCTACCTAATATTGTTTTATATTTTTGTATAATCCTTAAAAGTTTCAATTTTTACCTCTATCCAATCATTGATTTATATTTTGATCAGTGGCTCTTGGATATTTATATATTCACATCCACCGAAGAATATTCACAAAGAATAATTTAAGTGTAGATCAAAAATCATCCTTTTCTCAGATTACTTCCGGAACACTAGGGGAGAATTTTGTCAAAGAAAAAAGAAAGAAAAGAGAAGAAATCGAAAATTAGACGACGAGAATGAGAAAACGCTCTTCCTCGTCCAAAGTGGTTTTAGTGCGGCGGAAGTTTTGAATGGGTGCCCCTGACGTCACAGCCATGCGCACGTGGTTACCATGGCGACGGACATGGCGCCGAGTAGGGCATTGCGTCACCGATTTCAGCGCCACCTATAGTCAGAAAGAATCCGTCCGTCTCAGTGCACCGGGCCTGCGGAGTTCCTTTCGTTCGCGGAACGCCCCGTGTTCCCCTTCACACTTCAAACGCGCTTTCCGCTCTCGCATCAAATTATCGTCTGCAACCAAAAAAAAATATCGTCTGCAATAAAAAGCTATGATCGTCTGCGGGAATGAGCCACGTCGTGACATCGACCTTAATCAGCTGCCCCTTGTGCAGGTAAGTTTTCTAAAATTTTCTGGATACTTTACAAAGATTTTTCATGCTATTCGAAAATTCTAGAACCCCCGTAACCATATGGACCCTTTGTGGGGGGTCATGCATGGTGGTTTTAGGGTTGAAAGTGGGAGCTGGAAATTTTTAGTCGCCCTTTCAGCATATATGGATAACTTTTGTGAAGCATAGTGTAATGGTTGTAAGTTTTCTCGGTTTTTGATTTATAACTCCTTATATGTTAAAATAACTGGGTTACGTTTACATGCTATGCGAGTATAAAATTTGTGCAGTTCCTGTATGACCATTTTTTTTTCTGTTCTAATAATTTTAATGTAATTCACTGAGTTATATTCTATATGTTACCTATATAGGTGCAAGTTTAAAATTCTATATAATTTTATTTTTCATTAGAATAATTAATGTATTAGAAGAATTTATATATAGTACAAAAAAAGTATTTTAAATATTTTGGATGCAGTAGCGAAAATGATTGTGTTCTTGTTGAAATTGTGTATTTTTCATAATGCTATAGAATAATACTAAATACATTAAATGTGTATTATGACGTACAATTATTAATTCTTTAGATATCTTTTATATTTTTTTAGTATATTGCACCTTATGACTATTAGATTGATAGCGTCCAATGTACTGTGGTTGCTGATTTAACTGAAGGATTTTGTAGAGCTTTCTGTGTATTAAATATTTAATAAAAAATAAATGTTTAGTCCTTTTTTTTTATAGATGCTTATTATTATATTAAATGTTCTGTGACTCTAGTGTAAGCGTGTTGAAAAGTATTGGCTGATTTTCTGAGACTGTAATTCAATTAGCCTTTAACTAGCACAGTTTTTTTTTTTTTACTTCCTCAGATGGAGAGAGGTATTAGAGCATACTTGTAATAACCAGAAGGGTTATGAATAACTATTTTGCATATCATGTGTATTTTATATTCTGGCTTGGATTTTTTTGCTGTACTACAGTTGTAGTGCTTCCTGTATAGATTTATCTTTCATTTCCGGCTTTTGCACAGTTCATAATATAGTACGGTCAAAAAGTTTTGAAATTTTGTGAGTAACCTTTATTGCATTTCCATTGCATTAACTAAAGTTGTAATATTTTATCATATTAAGGAATTAATTTCGCTTAGACATCGGCAACAAAATGTGTTGAGCGTAATAAGAAAATGTTAAATATTATTTAGCATATATTCTACTATTAATTAAATACTTATATTGTTTAATATTTTATGTATTTCTAAATGGGAAAACGTTCAGATTACAGCATTCTTAATGTAGTTCAGAATCTCCTGCTACGTGTTTATCGTAAAATGCAGCATCATTAAATAAAAAAAAGTTTTAATATTAATTCAGTATAACTTAATTAAATTTGCGTATTTTAATAACTATGAATTTGTCGCAATTATTTTTTGTTTGTAAACGAGTTTAGATGCATTAATCATGTCAAGTTAAAACATTCTTGAAGACTTGCATTTTGTGATCTTAACTGATTGATTCTATTGATTTATTTTCATGAGTCGAAAATAATATTTTGCAGGATTCTTTTTTTGTGTGTTTGTTAGATTCGTAGAGGGTTAATGTCGCCAAAATCCGCCAAATAAAAAAAATTCCTCCATATCATTCAAATTCCTCTCTCAGCGAAGGCTTCGGATTTTCTTTTTCTCTGCGTGCGAAGCGTGAAAAATTATTGGTGTTCTTTTCGCGTCTGATTCGCAGAGCTCCAAAAAAAGCGCGTTCGCGGGTGGAGACTTGTTTTTCGGGGAATTCCGCGCATCGGAGGACGATTTTGTAAGAAAACATTTTTGGCTACTTTTTACTTCGTTTTTCCACCGACTAGGGAAAGAATGCGTCCTCGTTTTGCAATGAGTTTCGTAAGAAATGCAATATGTTTCATTGGCGATGAATTTGCATCTTGGCGTCAGTTTAATAGATGGAGATGTCGCCAAAGCGCTGGTCCATTTCGCGTCCACAATCGATTTATCTTAATCGAATTAGGAATAATTAAGTTTTTAGTGTTCGCACTTCGGACTTGACGAAAGATAATCGTTGCTTTATGAATGATTGTAGCATTGAAGTGCAAAGAGAACATGGAAAATGATTTGTATTTTGAAAATTTACAGCCTTTTCAGTTCGAAATTTGGATATTCCTCAGATTTTTTTAAAAGTTATACAACCAGGATGTCGTACTTTTTTGCGATTAGTAATATAGAATTTTAATTCCGAAAGCTTAGGCTATGGCAAGCAGTCTTAAATGTGGCAAGAAGACAAATTGATAAGAAGGAACTATCATGATGACTGGGGAAGATAACGAACTTTTTACGATTTGAACCTGTATTCGAATCTCGATAAATCAAGGCTTTCTGTCGGTTTTTTTTTTCTTTTTCGAACTAGATAAAATGATGCAGCATTACGTGATTACTTCGCACTGGTGCTTTTTGCTTAGCGAGTATTCTACAAATGTTTATTTTTCAGGAGAAACTATACACTATTTCTCATTTGTTTTAATAAATGTATATTTTGCTGAATTTTGTTATGAAAAATTACTGGAATTGCGAGCTTCTTTTTGTGTAAATTGTGATTGTTTCAGCTTCTCTTGGCTGTATGTAAACTGTGTCAATAGGAATTTTTATCCGCTACATTTTTTATAAAAATTACAAGCTGGAAATACGTTAAAAACGCTGTACCTTGGAGAACTCCATCAGTCGCCTTCCATTAAGCACTATGGAATACGAGGGAATATTACTAAATTTATCAATAATTGTCTAGAACTTGCTAATGTCGAACCCAGTTTGTGGATATGTATGGCTATTAAAATTTCCTGTCTTGTATGAATAGCTTTCATTTTATTATAGTAAATGGGTTTTCAGTCTACCCAAAGTATGTAACCAGCTGTTGCAAGATTGAGGACTAGTGACGTCTGTGGCAACACAGCCTGATAGTGTAATTGGCAGAATAATTGCAAACATTTACAAGATGGTTATCTTCTCTGTCACATTGTCATGGTGCATGTAGTCAAATGGAATTGTTTTTAAAGTCAAAGTTAGATGCTGAGCTATACAGCTATTTTGTAAAGTTTTTTTTTTTTTTGTGACGATTCTTCTAAAGTATTTGACGCCAAAAGAAATATTTCTGGCAGTGATCCTGAAAGTGGATTAAGTCTCGTATTTTTCATTTTCGAGATATTTAAAACTTGGCTCAATTAATTGAATGGTTAGTCAAAGATTCCTTCAGATTAGAATAATGCACTGAAAGCCGTGTAAAATTCGGAATAAAAGTTTTAAGTTCCTTGACTTGGGCCACTTTGTCATTGTGGACATATTGTGAGCTTTTAAACACTTAGCTTACAGTGATGCATCAGGTTAAATTTTGTTTCTGAAAGCTGCACTTAAACCAATAATAATTGTGTAAGTCAATCTAAATTATTATAATTGTGAAGGTACTATGATCATATCTACAAAATGGTAAATATTTGTATTAATCATCATTAAGATCTTGCAGGGATAGAAAATTGGATTTGTCTTCTCTACTCACTAGAAACTTGAATTGATTGCCGGTAGAAAACTACGAGAGACTGAATCATTGGATGACATGATACGACTAGAGCTAATATTTGAAACTGTTTCGCTCAAATATTTGTTACTTTGAAATACACTGAGATTATATGCAGGATTATTTAACTGGCGTAATGGCAAATCCCTTCACTTTCAACTTGAGTGTTATATTGACAGCCAAATATTAATGACAGACAATCATAATTGTAGCCTGTTGAAACTGCAGTCAGGGGGAAGCTTGTGTGTCTAGGCGTTAAAATGTGCCAAGATTCGATCTTAAAAATATTTGTTCGGGAGAGCCAAACCCGGAAGCAAGTCCTTACAGCATTTCGGGCTGTATCTGTAGATCTTAACTTTCCATAGGCTTTTTTAATCTTGCCAACCTTTTTTTTATGAAACTTAAATTCTTCATCCATCCTCTAATTTAAAACCAACCTCACTTGAAAAACTTGCCAAGGATTTCCACGAGGCACAAGGACCCCAAGAAGGGAAAGAACCTCCCCACCTGTTGTAGCAAACGACCTCAGAATAGCTTCTTCCCTTCGGTCGATTGTATTAAGACCGTTTTAAATGATAGAATTAGACTAGAATCTCGTACGAGTCGAAAAGTACAGAAGCGAACTTTGCCACAACCGCAGGTGAAGGCCACGGTGAAGGTATTCACGTGTGCTACGCAATTGCTCAGTTGCTGCATCGTTACCGTAATGCTGCATTTTCGAACGCCTTGAAATGTTCCTTTTATCAGAAATCTACTTCATTTCAGTGGAAGGTTTCCTTTGAATATCGCTGCTGCTTTATCCGAACCTTCGAATATGATCAATGTGTGCGGCGTGTCGTAATTGGAGTTGGGATGTGTTTTGTAATGTTAATCATAACCTTCCCAATTAGAGGTCTTATGTTTATGAAGCCTTATGCTCTGTGAGTGTTTTTTAATAAGAAATCAAGGCTGCTTTTGTAGAACTTTGTGAATGCTTGCTAAAAACTGATGTTTGAATATTTTTTTTGAGAGCCTATGTACATTAAGTTTTAATTATTGGCTTTTTAATGCTAAGAATGTGGCAAGAGTTAATTTTGCTGTACAAAACGGTTATATTGTAGCATGCAATAATTTAGTTCATCTGCAAAATCCAGTATGCATTGCGATTGTAAGTAATTTCGCTAGGGCAGTAGCATTCCGTGGTAAATGAACCCGAAAGATAATTTTTTTTCATTCCTAAGTCACATTTGACTTTAAAAACATGAAATAGTATTTTGTCTCCCCATGCCCCAAGAATGGGGCATCAGTACCCCAATCCTTGCCCACCTCTCGCTACGCCACTGCTTCTGAAATTATTTGGCTGTTAACCCCATTTTTGTCCAAAAACCGTTGTTAGCAATTTTATTAGTTTTATATTTTAAATCGAAATTATTCTTATCCACTTATTCCCAACTAAACATGTACGAATAATCAGTTTCCATAATTGTCGAAACTTTCTATTATCCCATTTGGGATTGGGACCCAGGGCCTAATCCCAAGCCAAATCCCCGTAACAAATTTGAGCTCTCTGGGGTAGAGTCATTTGGCGCCCCATTAGAACCGTAACTAGGCATTTCAGCGCCTGACGCCCAACGAATATACCCACCTAATAAAATAATTGAGGGGAAAAGCCACCCGTTTTCTGCTTAATGCCTTACAATTTGCAAAATTGTAAGGCGCTTAAAAAGCCCTAAATTGCCTTTTCCAAATATTAATTTTGCAATCCAGTTATACAAAGTATGTAATTATAGTTGTCACAAAAAATGTTTTAATTGATAGAATACATGTTTATGCAACGTTACAAAATCGATAGCTATCTAGTTACTAGCCGTAATCATATTTTTACATTTAAAATTTTAAATAATTGTTTGGTAAAAAATAAAATAAAATTATTATAGTACATTTCTAGGCGCCCTTGGATCAACTGCGCTCTTGCGCTAGAGCCCAATTATTCCATTGGTGTTAGGACCATAGATTAAATGGCTCAAATTAATAATTATCAATTCCTTTAATTCGAGAACCTAATATATAAAGTTGTATTCAATAAGCCACTTGGCCAAAACTTCAAAAGTCAAAATTGATGTAAAAAAGAATATTAAGTCCATATTATTTATATCTTGATCTTTCAGCCCTTCTTAAATTTGGAATTTTCTTGGGAAAATAACTTTGTCTAATTGGACAGCTGCATCTGAAGTATTCCGTAACATCCTATTTCAAAACAGGTCATAAATTGCCAACATAACGAAAAATCCCCAACTAAAATCTCGCATGCTGCTCACAAAAATCAAATTATGAAATTGGATCACGAATCGCATAAAAGTTGCTAGTTGAATTACACAAAAGATCAATATTTAAGCTTTTTATACATTAAAACTGTTACATTTTTGCCCTTTGTTATATTTTCCTTTTTAAAGTTAATAACATTTAAGTTTGCGTTAGTTTTTCTTTTCGCTTACTTTCAGAAATGTCACTCTTTTATGTATTTTCTGAAAAATCGTTCATATTTAGGAGAACAATGATTTTTCAAAACAGTTTTCATGTACCTTTTTATCTGACAGCAGAGTTATTACAAAAACTTTTTTTATGGGATTATCTTTCGAGATCGGTTTATATGTGCATTCGCTTTTGTGTACCGAGTAAGCAGCTGACAGGACTGCTTTCTAAACATATGTCGGGTTACATGTCATTTTGCTTTGGTTAGCAGTGATGCCAAGCGAGACGAGACAAAGCGCTGCTTCCGAACAATCGATGGAAGGCAGCTGTCTAGACTCGGTTTCGCGATTCGGAAGGTCCGAAAGGAAATTATTGCTGACCGAAATTTTCTTTGAAATATGGCCCCGTAAAGTCACTGGGTTGGATTAACGTGAAAACAAAACCAGCGATTTGCGATCAGATCATTTCTTAACCCTCTTGCAGGGTAATTTTTCAATTAACAATTTATCTGTAAAAGCGGAAAGTAGCTATATTGGGAAGAAATAAAAATTCTGTTCGAATAGTCCAAGAAAAATGTTGATCGAAGTATGGTCCCGTAAAATCACTGGATTTGATTAACACGAAAACAGATCACAGCGATTCGTGATCAGGTCATTTCTATAATCCTTTAGCACAGAGGTTCCCAAACCATGGGCCGCGGCCCCACTTGTGGGCCTCGGATAGCGTATTAATGGGCCGCGAAATGCTAGTTAATAGTCGAAGTCAGGGGAGCTTCAAGAGTCTTCACTTGTTTCTTGCTCTATAAAACAATATATTTTTATTCCTTTTACAGTAAACTTCACTAATTACTAGCATATAAGGGCATCTAATATACAGGATGTCCACACTTATCGTGGTCCAATAGCTAATTTCTAAACCGTTAGAGATAGGCATGTAGTTCCAATTGGAAAAATGCTTTAAATGAAGGGAAGAATTATATTGTTTTTTTGAGTCACTAAATATATTTCTGAAAAAATTACAAATTTTAACTTTTTATACGGTTCCCCCCGGTCCTATCTGCCATATTTAGTGAAATATTTTTGACACTCTAACATTTTAACCAAAAGAAGTCCCACTGTTCAGCGGCTAAAACTGAGCTAGTTATAGAGCTTTGAATTTCATGATTTTTACCAATCAGCGGCCTCGTCGAGCAACTGCTGCGCATTGATTGGTGAATCGTCTGCAAGACGGCTATTGAAATGGTGTAAAGTGGTCCAAGTCAAAGATAATCAAAGCTCCATAACTCGGTCAGTTTTAGTCGCAAAAGAGTGGGACTTTTTTTGTTTAAAATGTTAGTGTCAAAAATATTTTACTAAATATCATTGATGGGACCGTATAAAAAGTTAGATTTCGTAACTTTTTCATGAATATATTTATTCACTCAAAAAACATATTATTCTTCCCTTCATTTAAAGTATTTTTCCAGTTGGAACTACATGTTTATCTCTAACGGTTTAGAAATTAGCTATTGGACCACGATAAGTGTGGACACCCTGTATATATAAATGCGTTTGTATTTTTTACTTGTATATTTAGTTAGTGGGCCTCAAAATATTTTTTTACGCAGCAGGTGGTCCGCACAACTAAAAAGGTTGGGAACCACTGCTCTAGCAGGTTTCTTCATTAGAAAATGATATTTAAAAGCGGAAATTAGCCCTTATTTGACGAAATAAATACTTTTCCCTCACTGATAGTTAAAAAGTTATAACAATTTCAATCTGGTTACACATAAAATCTTTGCTGTCTGGTTTTTCTTCTGCCGCGAAACTTGCGTAAATCAAAGAACTCGAGTCGTTTTGCACTACAAACCTTAACAAATAGTAGGACGCGGAAAACACGGTCTAAATTGGGGAAAGCGTACTGAAACCCACTAGCCCGCCGAAGTCACGGGATGTGCCGACAAATGCACCAACTTGCTACTCGCTCAAGTCGCGTGTTTTATAACTGAAGAGTTAAATGAGACGAATGCTTGGTAACTATTTGTCAATTTTCTTTGTTATTCTACGGCAGGAATAAATATTATGCACTTGAAAGCATCTGAAACGGATTTTAATATTAGTCAGAGAACAGTGGGGGCGATTGAACAGTGGGCGGCAAAATTGGGGGGAGGGCAAAAATTTTTAGACACCTAAAAGTACCCCGGAGTATAGAGTTTAGACGACAAAATTTTGAAAATTAATTACAAAATTAAATTTTTAATTTAGCTAAAGTTTAAATATTAGCAATTATTTCAATTTTAAATAGAAATTAAAATTTAGCAAACTTTTAATTTTTTTATATAATTCCTAATTTTAGCTAAAACGAAATATTTATTTTTTCCGTTGAAAGCGGGGGAGGGGCTGTCTCCCCTCGAGTCGCGTCACTGAGACTATGTTAATGCTAAACGACAATGCTTACGAAAACACTGTTCAGTTAATTGACAGTATCGGGGCCAGATTTTCCATAGGGCCAATCTAGGCCATGGTCTTGGGCGAAGCATTAGGGGCGCATTCATGGAAGAAATAACAACCAAATATTTGCAAACTTTCAGTATTATTTTGAAAAGGGCATATAAAATATTTTTGAAACTTGCATTCGTTAAATTAAATATATTGAACAATACATTTTTCGTCTTTTGACAGTTCTAATAGGTATTTCACTCGCTTTCAAGAAATTCGATGAAGTATTTTTGCAGGTGTTAATTTTATGTTATTTCACAAGTAGTGTAATTTTGAATTAAAAGTTTAATGTGGTTCAAGGATTATAAAGATTTTATTAAGTGATTATGTATTTTAAAGATAAACTATTTTATATTAAATTTAAAATTATATAAACTTTTTGAGAGGGAGCGCAGAATGGCTTTGGCCTAAGGCGCAGAAATGTGTAAATCGCACCCTGGACAGTACAGTAAAAGCCGACCGACCTTATTATTCCACCCAGTGAAATATTCCTGTAATTATCCTAATGCAGTTTGAAAATAATTACCATATTTGAGCAGAATATTTCTGATTCCACACAGTCCCCTGTCTTAAACTGTAGCGAAATAACCAGGCGTTGCACACATCGAAATCATGAACCAGAGAGATGCGTACTCTCCACGCTATGTTGAATACCGAGCTGACCAGAGTAGAGTGAATAACTGCTCGAGGGCACGATGAATAATTTTTGTTCCCATGAGAAAACACATTAGTATCAACGTAGGTGACCAACTACTACAGGTGGTTTCACCACAAGCGTCACCCTCGTAGGTCATTAGCCAACGGAGTACAGTATCATTTGTCTCTTAATTTATGGTTCATCAGAGTCTTCAAAAATATTTCGGATTTAAAGAAGACTCTCACTATGGAGCGTATTTTCATAACAATGTTTTCAAAACAAATGTAAATGTATACATTTCCATTGATGCCTACTTAGGCAACTGGTAAAAGCTTGGGTAATTTCAAAATCGGTTATATTTTCCTTCTAACTGATGTCGCAGTGATCAATCATGATTGAACAAGACGTTCTTTCGACCCTTTTGACAAGTGGTTATTAAATGGTAGGAGTCTTCTTATCGAAGGGTTAGGTAGGTAGCATTGATAACAATTTCGTCAGTTCTCATTTTTACGTATTTCAAAACTCCCGGTTTCAAATCTCGTGAATGTCAGGTTGTTAATTAATGAGTAAGCACCAGTGATAACTTATTTAACTTCCTCGGACATTACTTCTTTTTTATAATTTTTAGTTTTGGGCCTTTAAAATAAAATAAAATTTAATTTTTCCTGCAAAAAGTGGGGTGGGCGGTTGCCCCCGAGTCGCCGCCAAAGCCAAACCTACTCCATCTTCGAGTAGCCATCGCCATCCTGCATTACCTGTCAATGTTCCCATCAATTAAAAGTGATCATTATTAATACAGACAAACCGCTAGCCGTGCTGGTGTGTTGATTTATCCGGGTCTGATTATTATAATCTATCAACCAGACTTTTCGTCTTTTTTATTGCATTATATTTTATATCGGTAATAATTTAGTAAGGCAGAAACAATTGAATTTATTTTTCTGAATCTTTATCTGGCAAATTTTAATATATTTTCGCTACGAAAAAATTTTAATTTAAAGAAACTAAATGTAAACTTGGTCAATAACCTTGAAGTTGCTCAATTTCTTTCAAATCAAATAGATGCCCTTTTAAACATCGTCAGATTTCTTTGATTTAGTTTTGAAAATTTTTTAAACAGCTTTGCTGGTTTTATTGGAAGAAAAAGGTGATTAATTTTGACCAACTTTAATTTTGCTTTATACTTATTGAGGAAAAAAAAAATGAAAGAATAAGAGAGCCATTGAATAAAATTTTTAGCACGAGTTGGTTGGAAATTGCATTTTTTATAAGTATCTTCGCACCTATACTAATTATATAACATTTTTGAACTCGAGATTAGGCTTTTCTTTCACAGGTTTATTTCACACACAGAATTTTGCCGTGTGGATATTTTAACCCATTTCTTGGCGATATAAAATTCTTCACAAATCATTCTTTAAATTTTTGTGACATATGGACGATTAGCTTACCACTTAATATTTTTGAAAATGTAAAAAGTTATGTTAAAGAAAAAGAAAATGCTAGATTTTATGAAGTTTCAAATTTGTCATTGATGGGGTAAACTTCTCAAATAGGGTACGTTCTCAATAGACTTCAAGAATCTTTCTCTTGCTTCAAAACACACGTGCCCGTTTTCAAACATTAGATTACTTCGAATCTAAGATTAGCTTTCCAATTTTTCTGACTTCCGTTCATATTCACGTGGTGTGCTGGTATCCGGGTATGTTAAACACCATCAAAAATTGTTCTATTTTTGAGTATCAAAGTTTATGTCAATCAACACAGTAAAATCGTGATTCAATTTTGAAGTATTCCTATATAGTTATAATACATCTTTTTGAAAGTTTGCGTAACAATTTGTAAAGTTTCCGCCTGCGCTTCATTAAGATGAACGGTTTCCGTCTTCTGTCATTTTAATTGACCTCTTCCTATGCATAGTTCAATCTGCATTAGCGCGTTAGTCGCAGAAATGCTCGGCTTTCTTTTGCGATAGCTTGCCACAGACATTTCATCGTCTGGATTGGCATTTAAACAGTAATAAAAATCATTCCAATCAGCAGATTAACTTAAACATATTCACTACTTTCTCCATTCTGTTAGTTTTCTTTATTCAGAACTGTTACGACGGGACAAAGTTCATTAGGTAATTATGACTCACAGGATCCAACCAATAATCATAACACTTCGAAGATGTTTCAAAAGTATCTTAAGTTCGAAGTGTTAATTACACATGCTGATGGATGAGTGAACTTATTCGAAATGCAGGTTAACCCGAATCTTTCAGAAGTAGTTAAGCAGCTGACCTTTCCAGACCTTCATCAAAATGTCCAGTATCTCTTTGCCTGTCTGAATGAAACCCGTTCCACAGTTTCAAAATTCTAGTTTATTTTCGAGTGATTGATCAGGATTATTTTAAATAAGTTGCTTTTTGTTCTGGGAATTGTATTCGTTATGAATATGTAAGACGTTGTCTTTTTATGATTACCGTTGGAACTGAAGGCGTCTTACCACGAATATTTTTTAACTCTGTACTGTGTATTGGTTCATATTTAAAGCACTGCCATTTTTCCTAGTTATTTTGAATAGTTTAGTAATTGAGTTTTCTAGTAACTTTGTCTTGAATGTAATAAAGAAACTTAAAATATGTTTAATTTTAAATAAAACATTCAAGGTTATATTTTTAAGATTCTTTTTGCATTCAAGAAGTCTACATATGTGTAGATTGACCTAATTTTGTGGAGAAAAATAAAAACCGTTCTGTATTGGGTTGAGGTTTTCTTATGACTTGGACTTGCCGAATTTTGCCAATTTCTGTATATTTTTCTTGTATTTGTGTGGATTTGGAGGATTGAGAGCTGTTTTAAAATCATTAGTAGCAAAGGCATCCTCACAATTTCTTATAATATCAAGTATCCTTTAAATTATATGGAGGTCGATGGGAGACTAAATTTAAAATTTAACTTGGAAGTTCTGTTCATAAGACTTGTGAAATAAAAGCCTAATCTCGACCTCAGGGTAAATGCTATAATGTTATATAATTAGTATAGGTGCGGAGATACTTATAAAAAAATGACTTTTCAACAACTTGCGCTAAAAATTTTATTCAATGGCTCTTATTCTTTCATTTTTTCTCGATAAGTATTTTAAATTCTACCTCTGTCCTAAGATAAAAAAAAAAACCCGTCAAACTTGTATAACGTAATACGAACCATATTTGGAAAGTTACCATTTCGTTTCTGAGCTAGGAATCGATATTTTAAAAAATAAATTAAATATTAACGTCATGTGTTTTGACCGTTTGTCTCAACTTGTTAAAACATTTATAATTCTTCAATCGCAACAAAATCGAGTCAAAATCATTCCTCCCTTTATCAATCCGCATATGACCATGAATTTTGTTCCCTTACGTAGGTACTGATAAAAGGCAAATTGATAAAACCGTCGTAAGCACTGTTCGGCAAATGCATGCTTTTATTTAGTTTAACTCAAAGTTGGTTTAGCCACAAGATTTGATAAACTTTTCTGGGAAAGTACCGCAGGAAGTACACAAAGTTGACCTTTTCTTGTCTGTCTCAACACGTACAATATATACTGGAGCTTTCACTTGACTTGAATCTTTTCTTATACATTGATCAGTCTACCGCTCGCATCCAAATATAATTTTTGAGTTTAAAAACTGTTTCTTTCATAATTATTAATTGAACGCATTTAGGAACTAATTCCAAAGTATAAAAAATTACAAAAAAAAATTATGATACTGCATTTTCCAAAGCAGTTATTACATTATTGGCAGACTAGCTTTTCGGATGGGTTTGTTCAATCTTGCGTAGCAAACTACAAATATTTGAGTACAGTTCAAACTTGTGAACTCGAAATCTATAAAACGGTAATTGGTTCCGATTTCAAGTTGAAGGCAAATGTTGTGTAACTCTAAACAGTTTTTGTGTTCAAGATTTTTGCTTGGATCTAAACAAGAATTCACTCGCATTGCAAATTTACCTGTATCCAATTATCTAATCAGGCATTAAAAGAAATTTTGACTTGGAGAAATTTATTTACAAAGCCTGATTTCTTTCCCAATTTTTCATAATATGAACTGATTATATCGAACGACGTCAATTCATTGCAAGTCATAAAAAAGAGCACAAAATATTGTAAGACGGTGTAGTAAAACATGTTATAAACTTTTATTTTAGATTATAGGCGCGAACAAGGTTTATAAATAGAATTCGACTGGGTATAGTTTAACGGGGTTTTTTTATTTTGGAAAATTTCAATTTTTTTCATTTGAAAATTTTTGAATGCGATTTCACTGATTTCTCCCGCAGCATAAATAATTGTACTTTATCGAACAATATTGTACAGTTTTCACGATATCGTACAACATTTCACAATATTCACATCTTGTGTCACAATATTGTCTCTTTACTTTTACAAAATTGTGATGTTTTTATTGGATAATTGTGAACAGATATCACAATCTGTACCCCTTGGATAGATTTAATGGATCACGATATCGCGCAACTGTGTACATTGAATTGTGCAACATCTTTTTAAGTGTTACAAGATGCTGCACAATAACGAACACTCTTGCATGATATCGTGATCTTGTGACACATTAAATCTGTCCAAGTGATACAAATTGTGATGTGTTCACTATTTAAAATATTTGACATTGATATAAGAACGAGCAAGAAAAGTTGAAATTTTCATCTGCAAGAGTTCGTGTTGTACAAAGCGTGGCTTCTGGTACTTTGGATCCCGATTAATTTAAGGGCGCGAAGACTGACAGGGTACACTACTAATTCTTTAATATAAGTAAACAAAAATAACCAAGATCATTTGATTTTAAAATATTGCTAAGATCTATCAAATAGTTATGCTTAATTTGATTTTGTTTATTATGAATTATTGTGATTTGTGTACTTATTTGCATATGCATGTTACCGGCAATGTATGAAACGCCGGCGTTCTATAGAATATCTAAGCATTTTATAAAATGCCACTCGTTTTTAGGCAAAGTATGAAATGTGAGAATTATTACATACTTTCCCTAGGCATTGTATACAATACCTAGGCATTCTATAGAATGACAAATGCTATTTAGGCAAAGTATGAAAAGGTCATGATCAGACCTTATTTTTTTAAAGTGCATACTTTAAAAATACAAATGTTATTTTGAAAAAATAATGAAGGTGCCATTAAAAACTTTTATTAAAAATACGTAACGAAAAATGAAAGTCGTACAAAACAAAATTTGTCTTGTGACAAAACAAAATGAAATGTGAACCTACTTGTTGCATCAATAAAGAAAATAATTTTATTTTGAATTGCACTTAATTTTAATTCTTAAAAAAATGAATCCATGATGCATTTCATACTTTGCCGGATTTTCATTTGGCATTCTATAGAATGCCTTGGAAATGTGTGAAATGTTAATCGTTTCATACATGACCGGCCTGTTTTCGGCATTCTATAAAATACCGGATTTCATACATTGCCGGTAACATATACATGGCACCATGTAATTTTTATTTAATCAAAAGGGAGTTAGTCATCAGTGGTAAAAGTTTAACTAAAGAACCTTGTTCTGAAGTAAATGTTATGCAGTTTGGATTTTGGAAAAATATTTGCAATTTCCTAACGGAAATTAAAAGTTAAAGAAAAGTCATTTTAAAGCATCTGAAATGAAACAAAATTCTATTATCCGACTTCGTATTGAAAATCGACTCCGCATTTTTGGCAACTTTTATTCCAAAGATTTTATTGTGGTTATCTCCTCGAATTGCCGATCTAGAACAACCGGTAAAATTCCAATTATCTTGATTTGAAAACTTCTGGCCAAATATTTACCTGCATTTTTCTACTGCGTGCAAGTTAGGAAGATATTTTTACTCTTGATCATGATTTCATACTTATCAAACATGTTTTTTTTTCTATTCTGCCTTGACATTTTGAGAATGTTGCTTTAAAAAAAATTGGCATTTCGTGAAACAGCAAAGAAACTTTTTGCCCATTATTGCTGGAAATTGGCTGTAATGGCTTTTTTGTTGTTGTTGATTCAGTTTTATTACTAATAAGTCTTTAAACAGTCACGTTGAATCTACATTGTGCGCGTTTGTGAAGGATACAAACAATATGAATCCGAAATATTGCATCAGTCGAACGAACACGCGGTATATAAATATGTATAATTGGAATGCATTAGAAAAGAAACTTAGTTGACAGATTCAAAGCGATCGTTGATTTGACAATTTATCGAATTTGAATTTGTCAAATGCAAATTTTGCGATTTTTTATTTGATCTATTATTCGATGAAATTTAAAATTTGTTTAAACCAGTCAGTACCAACTGCTTACTATCTCTTGTGAAGAGTCAACATATAAAAGGATTAAAAAGATTTAACTATTGCATATGTTTACTCAACACTAGGTTTACCGAGATTTTTTGTATACATTACTTATATACCCTATTCGAAATTGGTCAAAATGACCCGCCCGATAAACCTAGTGTTTATGGGAAATGTCAGCAAGTTATGAATTGAAGTTGAATATTGTTCTCAGTCTTCAGACTTTCGAACTTTTTCCATTCCAACATTCATGTTAGCTTTCATATGTTAAAGATTTTTCATTGTGAACATTCAGCCAAATCGTAAGACCAAAATTCAGTCTTAGAAATGAAATTAGATGTAACATCCTACCGCACGATCCTGTTGCAATACTAACTGCGCCAAATCTTAAGGTTTAAGAACTGACATAGTTACATGTCGTGTTATTTGCATTACATGTTGCATATTTGCGCAGCACGCAAACTTCTGGAGATATTAACTAGTTGCTACATCTTTGTCATGATGCGACTCAAAAGGTCAATGCATTTTTCTCGGATTTCTGTTGCAACTGCTCAACATTTTGTGACAAATCTGACTTGAATTTGAATTCCTTCTAGAAATTTTTATATACTGCAGATTGCGGTGTTCAAATCGAATGAAAGAATATTCTAAGTGTTCCAGAGCAACGAGGGAAAGTAAAAGAATTCGCCAATACCCTTTCTCTGGCTCCTGATCAAGATATTTCGTGTAGGTCGTTTTTCATACAGTAGTTGGCTTTCTGGCACAATTCCGGGCCGTTTTTCCCCTTCTAATAACTTAATTGAAATTTTACTTTTTCTTTTCACCGAGGGTGGTTCCTCTGATTTAAAGAACCCTCCAGACTTCTTCGTTTCACCATTTCGGTGTCGGAAGTTCTGGCACGTCTTCTTCATTAACAGTGATTTAAAAATCTTTTTGTTGGATTTAATGAATGTTCAGCAGTAGACAATACGCGAGTGAAGTTCATCCCCACCCCACTTCTATCGGAGAAAATTTTTGTCTAGGCGGAAGTTATTTTTAAACTACTTAGGAGTTGGAAATAGGGTAACGTAAGCGAAGTATTCCATGACGTAGTTTCAGCCTCATTGTTAAATGGAAGATCATAAATTGTACCGTTTCAACTCGATGAATCTTGGACGAATTTTGTTTAAACGGGTGTTGAATCTTTTCCTTTCTCCAATATTAGCGTAAATAAATCTAATAAAAACTGTTGGAAGTTTTAAGTGGATATGCGTTCTGAAAGTGGCACGCTTTCCTCGTGTTCGATTAAAGCATCCAGAATTTTGGCTGAAGTGCAAGACTTTTGCCATCTTCACTTTAATTCTTCTTTCAACTTAACGTTTGTCATATTTAGAATTATTCGGCAATAAAATTGTTCCTACTGCTGTAAAAATTTATGAAGTATTTATGTAGACGTTTATGGAATTAACGCTTCAATTCGATAAGAATTGGATAAATTTTGAATAAATGATATTCAGCTTTGTCGCACGTGGTGCTTTTCCTCAATATTAAACTGGAAAAAATATATTTGAGATGTGCACGTGTTTTCTGAAAGTGGTAGACTTCCCTCCTGTTTGAGATTTCTTCGGTTGGCTGAGAGAAAAGATTATTTTTAGTTCTTTATTATTCTAACTAATCTTTTGACGCGTTTAGTTACATGTTCAGCAATAAAATAGTGCTGCTGCAATAAAATTAATTTGTGCTAAAACATTTGAATGGAGAGTATCAGATGTTAACGAGCCAAAATAATTAGATTTTTACGATTTATTTGGCATCTTCGTTCCCTGTTGGATTTTGCATGCTGAATTGTGCTCTTATCTCCGGAACTGGTTTTCATTGGCCTTTTAATTGTCCTATGTGTGAGCTTTTAAACCTTGGTTAAATTACATAAAATATTTCAGCGTCTTGTTTGAAAATCGTAAATCACTGCATAGCCTTGAGAACACCTAAATGCCTGAACACGAGTTCGATGATAGTGCTT
This sequence comes from Araneus ventricosus, assembly GCA_013235015.1. Classification (NCBI taxonomy): domain Eukaryota; kingdom Metazoa; phylum Arthropoda; class Arachnida; order Araneae; family Araneidae; genus Araneus; species Araneus ventricosus. Next base: position 78,474 of record BGPR01001017.1, on the reverse strand, counting down.
TTCATTAATATGCCTAGATTTAATTTTCTTGTAAATTGAGCTCTTGATATCATTAACATCAGTTTACCCTTTTATGTTTGTAAATCATTTCAGTTTATTTATGTTCCTTAATACCGGATTACTGGCACTGATTTCACGACAAATGTTTGTTGCATAAAATATGAAGAGGCATATGCTTAATAACCAACTTTAGTTGTATGAATAATAAGTGTGATATGCTGTGATGTTTGTTGTCGCTAAAGAACTGTGGAATTCTGATTTATGCTACAAAATAAGGTAGTCTGCAAAATTCGTTGTTGTTAGAATGCTTTAAATGACGATTAATTAGACCATGAATCTCTATCGGGATATTTCTCATTCACGATACATATCTATATATAAAAAAGGGCAATGTTCGTATTTTTGTCCGTTATTGACTAAAAAAACTACTGGACCAATTTACGCGCGGTTTTTTGCAAAATGGTCCGCGTTGTTCGGGAAGGTTTAAAGCTATTGAAATCCTCAATCTGACCATTAGAAAGAAAGTTTTAGGGCCTAATAACATTTTAATGTTTGGCTACCGTTGGCGATGGTTGAGGGAACGTTTGGCGCAACTTCTTCCTAACGCAGGCGTAGGGTTGCTTTTGTAAAAATAGGGTTGTTTTCCGGCGTCGATCTAAGGAAGAGAGGTGAGATTTTAGGCCTATTTGCGGTTATTTTTTGAAATGGCTCTGGCTTCTGAGTGCAACGTACCGCACTATAATTTCTATGTGTGTTGTCTGTCATAATTGTCTGTGCCGAAATAGATATATTTTTCTAAAATCTAGTGTCCTTCTTTCAAGAGACAAACATCACAAATATAATATCAATAGTAACAGTAGTATTAACTAAATATTACTTCAGACATTGAAATTTTGCTGTTGATAAAAATGCCGCCAAACCGACAAAATATTGGTCATCGTACAAATGCAGCCAAGAGAAAACGAGAAGAAAGACAAAATTAAACAGAAGAAACAGCACAATGAAATGAAGGAAATAGATTACATATGTCACAGTCACATGCTACTGAATCATCAAAGCACGAAATAAAGCAAGTCGGGTAAGAATTAGAGAATTAAGACAATCTTTGTCATATAGTGATCGAAATGAACAACGTGGCAATAGTCGATTACGCATGCAAATGAATCGATTAAAATCAGTTTGTAAAACTTGATCGTATTGCATTTCAGTATAATTCGAAAATTGAATATAGCTTGCATCCAGTTGTGGTTGTTGAAAGTATTAATAAAGTTTGCACAAATTGCAAGGCATTAAAATTCAAGAATGAAGTACCTGGGATGTGTTGTTTGAATGGTAAAGTTAAATTGCCGCCATTGAAGGCACCACTTGGGCCATTGTTCTCATTGGTCGCTGGTACTACAACACAATCGAAGCATTTTTTGTATAACATACGAAATTATAACGCATTCTTTCAAATGATTTCGTTTGGTGCAACGAAGATAATAACTGAGAATTATATGCCAAGGTTCAAGGACAAATATATCATACAGCAGGCTCTTTGTTACCATTTACGGATGCTGACCACAAATTTTTGCAAATATATTTCATTGGAAATTCAAGTGATCAAGTAAATCGATACACGCACATCAAAATACACGTACTTATATATATATCCATTTTTAAATAAAGACAATAATTGATATCAAACTTTCAATTGTGTGCATTTAATCTATATATATTCTCAAATCTAGCAAAGCATTGCCGGGTTCAGCTAGTTTAGTATAAGAATAAGCAACTTGGGCTTTTATTTCAGCTGAACTACTTTAATTTCAAGTTTAATGTTCACCTGACAGAACTTCTTTCGGTACTCCTATTGGCTTGGCGACAGGGAGCCCGGTCGCCTGTCTTGGCAGACCCTTCGAAGACAAATTAGCACGTTTATTTCACTTTTTTAAAACCAATTTTTGACTTCTGTGCGAAAAAATGCTACCTAATTGCCATTTACCCATGTTTACCATGTTTACCTTTGTCGTTTTATTCATTGGTAAATTTTTCTCTGTTAATCTAGATGACACATCATGTTACGGAATTGAATTCTGATTCATCTAAGGATATATGACACGAAATATTGTAATAAATCACGCGTTTAATTTCGCCGTTTATTACGATAATTCGATGTATGAGTCTGACTCTGCAAAAGACGTCAAGGGGGTTAGCCAAATTAAACTTTCCTCCTAGACTCTTAAGAACAGCGATTTTCTCCGTAATATGTGGTTGAATTTTTTCCGATTTTTCCTCGCCGGTTTTTTCATTACTTCTTATCGCCCGATGTTCTTTTTGACGCAAGGAAACGTGCTACTGCAGACCTGCGATACCGTTATTGCATCGCATGACGTTCGCGATAAAGACTCTTTATCACTTTTCATTATCGATGCCCTTGACTTAAAAAAAAAAAGAAAGCCGGATCTGAAATTATCGTAATCGTTTCTCTACTCGGTGACTTCCATTTCTTGAAATGTCACTCAATTATACATTTATTTCCTTTGTCTGCACGAGAATGCTGTGCAAAAATATTACAGTTCCTGGTTGGTCTGTTTAAGGAACAGATGCGGAATCGTGTCGTTTTATCGTCTCAATGTTTAATATTTTATTCTTTAAGGCTGTCGTTTAGGAAGAATGGAAGGTAGTCTACATCCTTTCATTATTTGTCTTCTCATTTTGATTTTTAACTGCACTTCTCTTTCCGGTTATTTAACCCCTCGCGGTCAGTGTACTAATGGGATGTATAGTTATTAATGCGGGAAAGCCAACATTTGTTTTCGGGAAGCTCGCATTTTGTTTATTCTTGCTTGATTTAGATTCGTTTGAGTACCAGTATTTATGTACTTTCTCCTGAACTTGGGTTTAAAAAGGGACTTTGTGAAAACCTCGGAAATTTATCTAAAGAGCATTTTAAGTCTAGCTACAGAAGCCACTTTCAATAAGGTTGTTGGGGTTAGGTGAAGTCACCATGTTATGGGTTGAGTGAAGTTTGCGTAGGTGATCTAGTGAACTAAAATTCATAAGCAGGCTTGCATGTGCCTATAGCGACAGTTACACGTCTAGCATTTAAATCGATGACAAAATTTTTATTAGATTGACTTTTAACTAAATGTGGTCCAGAATAGGGCGGAGTTAAAGGAGGTTGAACTTTATCAATTCTTAAGAATACATGAGAATTTACACAAAAAAAATAATGATTAACATGAAAACTGGAATTTGTGGGATTGAGTTTTCTCATCATTGAAATTAAATTGGATACATACGTGGGTGTTAGTTGCATTCGCTTGTTCGAATCGCAACTGCATCCACCACAAGGTTTAGGAGCGAGTTGGAAAAAGTTTGACTAATTTTGCGGGTAAGGTAGGTTGCAGTAGGACTTCAACTCAGATGGTCTCAAACTAGGGTGGTTTGAGGGAAAAGGACCATTTGGCAAACGAGTATGCATTTCATGCCCTTCATTGTATGCGAAGATTGTTTGACAGCTGATGATTGTATTTGAATGACCCTTGATTGTTTATCCACAGATACCTTAATAATCAAGATTTAGGTTTTAGTAAAGTGATTAGACCTCCCAGCGACAGGCCTGATTTTTGACTTCCGTTCCGGCTTGCAGAAAGAGTTCTGATTTCAAATAAAATATCCGGCATTTGCTTATATTAAAAATGAAAAAAACATCTAGGAAGATAAGTTTTGCGAAGGGGAAATAGATCGATTGATTTTATCAAATTGAGAGTAAAAATGCCATTTTTTTTTGACACAACATTGCACCAATGTCTGTCAAATATCAGTATTCAGATGAGCAATTTCTTAATCAAATTAGGCAGTTTTCAGCATCTAAATAAGTAAAAGGGGAATTCTTCAGAAGCAATATTTTCATTATATCTTCTTATTTTAAAATTCTTCCAATTGCTCATCTGAATATTGATATTTGACAGACATTGGTGCAATGTTGTGTTTAAAAAAAAATTGGCGTTTTTACACTCAGTTTGATAAAATAAATCGACCTATCCCCACTTCGCAAAACTTATCTTCCTAGATGTTTTCTTTTTCTTTCATTTTTCTCAATTACAATCACCACTTCTGTTCAACCGGATTTTTTTTGTCGTGATATGCGAATAAGCGAGGTTCTTGTATATTCTTCAAATATAAAATAAATGTAAAGAATAGAAGTGGCCAATATTGTTTTTGTTTTATAACTATCAGTGTTATAATAAAATCATTGTGTGCAGGTTCATCGATACACTTTCTAGCCTAGATGCCAATTTGAAAATCACATCAATAAAATACAGATCCATCATAAAACTTTGCACATAGCTTATGTAAAGCGGATTGCGCCATTTCGACTCAAAATATCGAATGCGATAAGTTATCTCTCATAGATAGCCGGCATTCCAGTTTGTCTGTACACGGTGAGTAAAAGTAAATTTTTAATTGTGTAAAATGGGCTTCTGATAGGAACTTTATCAATGGAATCTTTGAATCTGTAAGAGAAAAAAAAAACGAAATAAAATCTAAAAATGAATGAATCTTCTAGAATTCTCTTTACAGTTGGGAACTTTACTTCAGTTTCATGAATACTGTATATCGGTGACAATACCAGCATTTAGTTGACAGTCTCTTTTTAATTCTCGGATGTGTTGCCGCTTTAAATTATATGTATATAATTGAAGTTGAACTGAGCTATTAGTAGCCATGAATAATCGTTGATGCAACTATAAATTTACCAGGTTATTTAAATATCCACATTTTAAAAATAAATTCAATCTTGAACCGATTGAAATATATATATTTTTAAAAATTGTAGTGTCGCCAGTTGCAGTCCCAAATTCTCACTCTCGCCCCTTAGTTACACCACTTAGTCTGATGTAATTGAAAACTAATATAATGCGTAGAGAATATTATCTTGAATTTTTTTCTTTATTTATCATCTTTACAATTGCATAAACATGTAATCCCGTACACTTATAAAGAAAGAGCAACTGTCTATTTTGTTTAAAATTAAAGCTGGCTTCATTTTTTTTCTAATTATAATCATGATGACAAATAACACGAAAAAGTCAAACTTGAATAAAAATCAATCTAATAAGACAGATATTGGCAATTCTTTCCTTTATTGCTCTTGCTATTTGGCAATAATAGGCGTGAATATTTCAAAATTGATAGATTTCGACATTGGATTTTTCCTATCAATGTACAGAATTCAAATGTGGCGTCTAGAAAAAATCCTTTTCATTATATGCCAATATATGTTTATTTGAAGTTTTATTTCAAAAACGGCTGAGAAATTAAGATTATTTTTTGGAAATATATATTGAATTTATAATTTTTCCTAAACTATGCATGGCGATAAATTTATTGAAACGAAGAATTCTTTTATGCTTTTCAAAATAAATGTTAATAACAATAAGCCTAACTTCAGTGCATTTTTACTAAACGACTTATTACAACGGAGAATATGTAACGCTCCATCACACTTGCATCTAGATAACTGATATATGTATATCTGGTTCAACTATAATAACCAAAAATATTCGTATAGTCAAGAACAGTTGTGCATTTGCCAATGTCTTGAAGCATAGAGAATCAAATTTGCATCACAAGTTTCTGGCGAGAACAGCTGTTTTCTTGCTTTATTATTGGTGGTTCAATTACTGATGTCAATCTGCAGCTTTGGCACCACCAAGAACTTATTTGGGAGGAGGCTCAGCAGAACTACAATAGAAGACTAATCTGACTATTAGATTTTGTTGGTGAATTTGGAAGAAAGGTGAAAATCGTTACTTGTTGAACAACAGTTTACAAATATTTTAATAGAAACGTATCTCTAGTCTACTACCGTTGGGGATGACATCTTCTGACGGGGATACTTTTTTAAAGCTCTGAACATTTATATCCAAAATTGATGAATTCGTGAGAGTATAGCAAAACTGAACAGTTATATCCCTGTAATATCTTTTAAAAAATGAACACAAAGATTTGTACGCTAGACGGTTCACAAAAGACCCTTCAGTATGTGTAACCTTTGCATGTTCGGATTCTAATCAAAAGGAACCTTCGCCATCGGAGTTAGAATGTAGAAATCTCGGTGGATTTGAAATAATTGTGCAAATCAGCATTCACTCGAAACGCCGTGTCGCGGATCATCTTACCACGTGGCCACTCCATCCTATGCATTTGCAGGATGAGTCAGTCTGCCGGTGGGACTGCCGACTTTCAGCTCCGACGTCTCTATCTTTAGAATTTGTGGCAAGAAGCCAGAGGGAAGACCTTCTGTTCTACGTCTGCGATGTATGGATCACGGCGGTCTTCCCACTTGATAGGAGACTGAGTCAGTCTGCTTTTTTTCCTCGCCATTTTTTGACACATGGTAATCTTCATCTGGGTCACACAAATAATGTAGGACAGTGGTTCTTAACCCTTTGACACTTGCGGTCTGAACCACTGGTGCTCAAGTACTTAGAATATTTTATTTAGAGGTCTTGGAACGAAATTCATTTTGCATTTATTGTGGATTTCTTCATATGCAAAGCGTCAAGTGAAAGCCCTACATTTGTATTATCTATGCGATGGCGCGTAGGTAGAGGTTGAAACAACTGCCTGGTGCAACTTCCTAGAGTGGCATAAGTTTCTGCGCAGTTTGTCCTTCAAGAAGAATTTTTGCGCCAGAATAATATTCTCATCACTCGCATTTCTAGAGTGGCAATACTTATACACTTTGGCAGCCATTAGTAAAGACAAGTTGGTCCCGTATTTACTCGGACATAATGGGCCATTACTGACTAGTCAAAACGAATCGGTAATAGAAGGAAGAATTTAGGGGAAAACTCCATACTTTATAGGAATCAAGAATTCATGAATACTTTTCCATGCATTTTCGGAAGAGGATGCTTGCCAATTTCTATCATCCACATGCTGCTGAAAAGGCGTTCAACATGTTAAAAGGGCACAGAAAAAGTAAATGACAAACGTATGCGTTTTAGTATAATGTGTCACTCATTTGATGACTAGCTTCTTTCTCGCAATATTTATTTCAGAAAATTATCGGTCTTGGTTTATTTTTCTTGGATGACATCCCGGTTCCTTTCGCAATGGCTCGTGGAGCTTATGAGGATTTCATGTTTTGTATATCTTATTTCTGATCGTTGGTTGGTTTTGTGATAGTCTTTCCGATTTTTGTAGCGATATATTTCTGATTGGTTAAGTTAATGTGAAGATGGACATTTTTAGTTTAACTGCAAAAAATTATTAGAAAGTTATTGCTAAACATAAGATGGATGCAGATAGAACGTGTTCCATTTGCGCTTCCATTCTGCAGATGCTATTCACATCCTAATTGCACGAGATAGTTTGAAAAGATGGATTGGCCAAAAATTTGTCCTTAAACTGTCTTGACGTCTCCATGGTAAAGCTTTCCCATTTTAACTTTTTATACATTACAGTATTATTACTGTTTATTACCGTGCAAAATTTCATCTAAAGTTGATTTATCGACTAATATAAAAATTCTCGCGAAGGCAGTTTTTTTAGAATTTTGCTTTTTCTCAATAAGTGTGTGTGCATAAGTTTAAAAAATTGTGGATAATATTTGTAACAGTGAATTCCTGTGAATTTAATCTCGGAATTGTGTTACAAGTGTTTCGTTCCATATGCTAAATAAGGAAGATAATAGTAATTTTTAAAAAAATATTTGGACGCCAGTTGCTTTTTCATACTACATGAGGTTTCCAGTTAGTCGTATATTGTTAAATAAGCCATATTTTAACCAGTTAACTGTTTCGACGTCGTTGGTAAATGTGTAACTAAACTGCGTCGCTCAAATTCAGCGATGACGAGTATACTCGTCAAACACAGAGTATGTGTAATATGAAATTAAGTTGTAATGAAATGACTTTATTTTTTTATTTCATTACTCACATTCATTCATTTTACATTTTTCTGCATAACTTTATAATATTTACGTACTTCAAATTCTTTCGTTGCACTGTAATGTACTATACAAGTTGATTTGGTGACGGCTTCATACAGACTAATTTACTTTCTTCGATCAGATCAAAATATTGCGCCGCTTATTGCATAGGCTAAAACAATATGCGAATCCGTAATTGCTTCAGTGATGACTAATAAAAGATAACAATACATTTACGAAAAAATAATTCATAACATATGCGATTCTTTCATAATTATTATTCATAAACTTTTATTTCGACTTGGTCTCAAAATATTTCAAACATCTTGAAGTTTACGAATATATTTTAGTTTTCACTAAAATTGCAATTTATACTGCAAATTGTCACAACTGTTTACTCATGACGAATATATTCGTCATAACGCAAAATTGTGCACTTTTTCATGACGAGTATACTCGTCATAAACAGTTAACAGGTTAATCGCATTATAAGCTTCAACCGATTGGAATATTTTCATTTTAGAATTTTAGTTTTTGAATTTTGCGTTATTTTATTTTTTAAGATCGTTCACGCTATTGAAAGGTCTTTTCATTTGATACATAAAATGGAAAGAATGTGTAAGTAATCGCCAATTTGTTATAAAAAAAGTTATACAACTAAAGCTCACCTTTCCAAAAATTAGTTTCCTTCTAATGAATATTAGCATTCTAAATTAAATGGTTGTTCGTAATTCCTCTTTTCTAATGAGAAATCCTTTCTATGTTTTTTACTAAAATCCAATCGTCTGTTCTCCATTATGAACCACCCGAAGACACCGAAAAAAAAAGAGTTAAATCAGTTTAACTGCTTTAGGGAATGAATAGTTTCTGGCTGTTTGAAAACGATTAAGGTTAGGTGTCAAACCTCTGCAAAGAAATATTATTCCACTTGGATATTCTGCTAGTCTTCAGCTTGAAAAGAATATTCCTTCAACCAAACGATTTTTATGTTGCCGAAAGTAAAAGTTCCAAAATGTCTGTCTGAAGCGTGCGATTTTTCTTTTTGAATCGATTAATCGAACCTAATCCATCGTCCTCTTTCTCTCTCCCTGTGGACCAACCCCTTCACTTCCGTTCCTGACCTTCGACCTTTGAAGCGCGTGGGAGGGAACTGCGTCGTCTGTTTGACATTTGGAAAAACGACCTTTGACTCCAAGTGCCGGGGGGGAGGGGGGAATTGCATTTCCTTGTTCCGTTCTCTCCTCTCTCTTTCTCCGGAAGTTTTACTTTATGATATAGGATTTGGTTTAATCAAATTGTGCTAAAAATAGAAAACTGGTGTAACGGAAAGCAAGATCGTTTGGGAATTCAAATGATGGTAATAGCCCTCTGAAGAAATATCTCGCAGATAAAATATAGGTTATAAAAAAAAAGTGGGGATTAATGTCATAATGTTGCGGCCATTTGTTGAACTTTTTAGAAATCTTAGTCGAAATGATATTCTATGATTATAGTTCTTAGATCAGTGTTTAGCCAGTGGCGGATTTTGACAATATGAGGCCACAGGCGCAAAATTGTTTTGAGCAGTCTCTACCCCATGTCGTAAATTCGACCTCAGCGTAGCACTGCAATATACGTCAAATAGATTTCGAGACCCCTCCTAGGGTCTTGAGATACGAGGCGAGCACCTCTAACGCCTGTGCGAAATACCGCCACTGTGTATAGCTCTAGTTCGACGTTAATTCAAAAAAGCATATCAACTATTCAGTTTTAAAATAGTTTAAATCTTCATGTAATTCCAATTTCGAATTTTTGTTTTCGGAAGTGCCCCATGGATTTCTTCTATTCATCTTGTATTGAGAGCATGTCCAGTTTTATGTTTAGCCATTTTGGAAATTTTTCAGTTGCATTTTAATCTCTCGGTCAAATGATGTTTGCTGCACGGATTTCTCGTGCAATTATTTTCGTTTCCAAATATTTACCAATTGAATTTTTAATTTTTGTTCGAAAGTTAAGGTTCGACGAGATTCTGTTTTTACTGATGATTTTGCTTTTCTTCAGCGGATTTTTCCGTAATACATGTGCACGAAAAGTAAATATTCTTTAACCGCGAAGGTTAAATTCCAGAACCTTTTCATTTTCTCTTCCTTAAAGCATATGTTTTATGGGTTATCTATTACGTAATGTTGTTACCTTCCATCAATTTTTTTCAGTGTTAATAAAATATAAAAATTCCTCAATTACGCAATGTTGTAAAATAGCCACGTAATGTTACTTTTCATCAATTGTTTTTCAGTGTTATTAAAATATAAAAAAAACTCCTTAGTTATTAGCATTTTATGCACATTTTCCCCCATAATTTCTATAGTTTGACTGAATATACTTATTTCTATAACTCTGATTTGTTTGCTCTGTAAGTTTCATTTTTTAAAAAAATAGGAATTTAAAATTAAGTTTATACTTTTAGGGAATTTAGGATAATTTCTATAATTTTAGAAAAATATTAATGATTTTTGCGAACGATATGTTCTAGTTGCTGTATATTGATTTTGTTAAAATGATCAGAGGTGCCGAATTAATTGGAACGGTCCTGATTTTAAGCTTTTTGTTGCTGGCAATTTCATTGGCTGGCGGTGCAGAGCGCAGGTGACGTCATAAGCTTCAATTGAATGACTTTTATTATTTTCGGCAGTATTTTAACGTATTTATTCGTCTCGCATACTTTGCTTGCAGTATAATAATGATTTTCACGTTGCAATTTTTTAATATTGTTTTGGATTAACGTACTCTGTACTGTTTTTCTACAGATAAAATATCATTACCGCGAAAAAAAAAAAGGGGGAAAATCGGTATCTTTTTATGATTTTGTTTTCAAAGCTTTTTATGTTTTCTTTTTTCACTTTGCTGAAGTCCTGATTCCACGGGCAACGCCGTGCGCATACTGCTAGTATTAAATAAGCTGCAAAGTTTAAAGTTATTTGCCATAACTAATATGCTGGTCGTCGAAGGCGGCTAGTGAGAGTGAGTAATGCATCAATATATCAAATACAACAATGCAATGCTATCAGATCAAAGAGTCAATGATAAAGTTACCAGGCGTCGCAGCTTAGCCGAGACAATCCCAGTTTTCGACTTAGTGTCCTGGATTGGCCTCCTCCTCATATCAAGAACTTCTTGGCTATAAGTTCAGAAAAGCTGGCCTTTTTAATTAAAATCGTTGTTAGTTTTTTTCAGTATAAAAACAATCAAATGAAAATATGCAGAAGATTATTGGTTACTGTCATATTTTACTTCATCCTGGTTTTAAAGCATGAATAAACAAAATAAAAGATAAATCTTAGCAGCAAGTACATAAACAAATTCGAGAATCACAGCGTCAGAATTTCAGCGTTGACGTTCGAAAATATTAAAAGGAAAAACAGAAAAGTGTACCGATTTTGTTCCTCACGCGAATTTTATCGTCTGAGAAAATAAAATTCTAATCAGTTTTCGAATCAACTGTCAGATGAGAAGTCTAGAAATCCAATTCTGCCTTCCTTCATCGTTTCAGGTGAGAGGCTGACACCTGCGTCTCTCCTTCGAACAGCTGTGAAGCCTCGTGACGTCATAAGGGGGGGGTAAGAAATTTGATGGAGGAATGGGTCTACACTTTTTCCAGCGACGTTTTCACAGATGGATCGATATTGTATTACGTACATATACACACATGCATACTTTCAGAGCTGATTTTTCGTTTTTTCCCTGTAAATGCTGTTTGCGGAAGAATGAACCGTTATTTTCCTATGAGGAAAGTAGAGTAATTTGATGTTTTTTGTGACCTTGAGGTTTGTAAATGGTTTGGTATTTAGAACGCTTGCAGAAAGTTTTGCTGATAGTTCTCTCGGGTTTTTTTTTTCCGTTTAATTTTCTTACGGCGTTCTATTCAATTGAATAAATTAAATTTAAAAATAATTCTAATAAATTTCGAATAGCTTCAGTATTTAAAAATTTTTTTTGTACTTAATGTCGCTTTCGGATTGAATGTAAATGCCTTTGTTTTACTTCCATCGTTATATACAAGATTGGAAAAAGAATACTTCTTACAAAACTGGACTGAATAGAGCTCATGTTCTATAATTTTATTTTTTTCTAAAGATGAAAGTACTTGCCAAATGTTAACGTATCTTCATGAAATATTTTCCATATTTTTTGGTATTTGAATCGATTAATAGGAAAATTAAGTAAATAAATTAGGATTAGTATAATTAGGTTTATGATTTTGCCTAATACTATCACTGCTGTTCTTGCGAACGTGGAAACCAGCTGAATGCCTCTCAATTAAATCGTAGTAAACATTGTGAAACATGTACTGAACTAATATAGGGTTTTAGAGATCCTGGACATCGCGAATTTCAACTTCCAGGATCCCACTGCTGAAAACTGGAATAACTAATAGAATAAAATAAAAGAAGGCAAAGAAACTCTACAGTACTTTAATGAAGGACGTGTTCGATAAGCATTTATTATTAAAGATGACAATTTTTTCGGATTTTGTTCACCAGAATAAGAAAAATGCAGGAGGATTGATGGCCTGCTCTTTCTCAAGATATTGCATCTCGTATTGCTTCTGTCGAGAATACAGTCACTGATGAATGAACCCAATTTGATTTCAGGATTTGATTCGCTTTTTATAGATCCAAGTTAAAAGTGAAAGGTGCTATTCGAAATTTATATAAAGCTTTTTTTCGTCTCATTTCAAAATAGTATACTCAGTTAGTGACCGAAAAGTATGGACTTGTCTTATTCCATGAAGAATGGTAGTTATTCTCTGAAAGCAAAATGCTTTCTGAAAACAAAAACCATATAAAAGAGGTTTTGATTAAGGAAACATTGGAATGTTCATTTTTGCAAATATTTTCTATAAATTGAATGTCTGTTTATAAACCTAGTCACAGTTTTGACTGAATTAATGAGCCCAAAGGACTTGTTACAAATGTTGCGACTCGATATTTCGCCAATTTTGGTTGGGTAATATTTTCATGAAACTCTTTCTCCTTGAATCCTCTCCCTTATTAATTGCTTTATAACCATCACTTATTCACATTCTGTCCTCCTTTTTTTGACTTGGAGAAAGCTTTTAAGGGTCGCGGCCCCCAATGGGTTCGTGGAAACTCTATCGACTTCTTTCAGATTTATCAACATTTTTAAACGAGACTTTTTTATGTAAACTATCTCGACTTTAATTTCAGTATTATTTGTTTCATTTTCATTAAAATTTGCTAGATACTTTTAATCCTTTTATTTAATGCTTTATTTTCTTATACATAAAATGATTTTCGTGGTGGTAGACATTGAAATAAACAGGCCGAGAAAATAACTATTTATTTTATTATCAAACTATTTAAGTAAAATATAGGAGAGTGGTGAGTATACGTGCATCTCCGTTTAGGTTACAAGTAAAAGTGAACAGAAAAAATCCCTGTATTCTCTCAGATAAGGGAATAACATTGGCACGTGATCAAAGTGAAGGGAATATTGGGTATTTTTAATAAATTACGTAAGCGTCTCGGGGGAAAAAGGTCTGGTGCCAAGGGGACGCCGTCATGATTTTCTGTGGGCACGTGAAAGCGATTAAATATTCTTTTAGTAATAAATATGCCAAGACGAGAGATTTAATATACCTCCAGCGCGGGAAAAGAACGAAACTGGAGTTTTAGAAAAGTGATTTTGGAATGCATTAAGATTTTAAAATATATAATATTAGAATTTGAAATAAAATTAAGTGAGATTATTACGTATATATATATATATGGAACATCAGTCTTTAAATGTGAAGTGTAATCCATTTTGGTCAGGGAAGTGACAGAAGTTGGTTCTATCCTCTTTTATTCAATCATTGAAGATATTAGGTTATTTTTTCATTGGTAAAGGAATAATTTTTTACGCATCTCCATGACCAGGATTCAAGAGGTTTCGCCCGAGCGGCGCGCTGTTGTTGTCAGCTTACATGATTGAATCAAAAAGAGCAGTTAACAATGCGCTGAGAAGTTATATATGGCAAAAAGGGAATTTTCCCGGAAGACTCGTGACTTGAAATGAAAGTCGTAATGCGCTTATTACGATGGAAGTAGAAGTAATTAAAAATGAGGTGTCGTTAAAAATGATTTAAGAAAATTTAAAACTTAAAATATCAGATATATATGCCAAATCTATAGTCACGGCAAATTTTTTCTAACGGAAATAGAGTGGCGAAATTTTTCTTCATCCGAAAAAGTTTGTACCGAAAAGTCGTTGAATGTAATTACCTTTGTAAGCAAATTTACAAGCAGAATAGTCTTTCTATGCAAGCTGCAGTTCCGAAAACCTTCTGGTTTGGGTGTTAAGTAAACAATTAGTGTAATTTCTTTCACTGTAAAGAATGGAAGAATGTGTACCACATTTGATTGAGAACGAACTGAGAAACTAGCTTTTCATCAGTACATATTCTAATGTCATTTAAATGTTTTGGGCGAACCCGTAACATCAGAAATTTCCGCGCGAAAAGACAATAGTCGTGAACCAGTCTTCTTTTGTCATAATTTAAATCGGGCGCTATCAAACATGGTATTCCTACTCCTTTCTATTTTGAGTAAATAATCGAGCTTTTCGTACCGTTCCGCTAGCACGTCTTTTTCATTATAAATTCAAGGTTGTTGGCTGGAAGAAAAATCTTGAAAGCCTTGAACTTATTTTTCGTTCGTTCGAATTCCAAGTCTTTACTAGAATTTTAAATTATGTTCGCGAATAGGTGTTCACATCATTTCCTGCACTTACAAATATAAACATTTGTCTGAAAGCCTTAAATCTTTTATCTCTTAAGACTAAACCATTCGTTTCATTTTTTACTTACTGTCTCTTCTTCCATATCTTCTATATCGAAGAAATTGTTGGATCCACCTCCTTTTTAATTCCAGTGATATCAATCAGTTTTTAGGTTTATAAATAGCGTTGTTTTTAAAATCCGTGATGCAGCAATTCCTGGTTACGTGATTTTGAAAGATGAAATTTAAATAATGTTCAATCTGCTTATATAATTACGGCATAATAATTCAAAATAATGCTTCCCTAGTTTTTGGTTGGAATTAAATTATATTTTGATAGTCATGAAAATTGAAGGCATCTTAAAATTACTTTTCCATCATTCGACTTATGATGTGTGCAGACAAGTCTCCTTCAATTCGTTTCTAGCAAAACATTTCTTAGAATTGTTATTTTCGGAATATTGCGTCACGCATTAATAGAATAGTAGATGGAAAAAAAATCCCAACATGTACTTTTATGCAATTTCCTATAGGATAAGAGTCAAAACTATAGGAAGATTATGCATGATGTATGCATTTGACTTTTGAACTTTTAGAATTAGCGTTTATTTTTTCACTCGGTTTTCCTTGATCACTTAGAGAACGAATAAATGCCTCCACCCACTTTTTTAATCCTGCACATGTTAGACTTTGTTCTTCCCATTCTTTGAACATTTTACCCGTGATTATTTGATTTCATCAACCAGGTGTTCTTTTTTAATCCGATGTCATGACACAGGGAAATATTAAAGCACTATTTCTGTTTGTGACATTGCTTCTTTGGAACATCTGCGGGAGAACTTTAAGTGGAAAGCTGAAATTCAAAATCTTTGCATTTTTTAATTTTAAGAATACTGATTTTTTGTGTCTTCCTGTTAATTAGATAGCGTATGCTAGGATTATTTTAAATCCCACACATAAGAGTTTGGTATAATTCTTTTCAGATTTTTTTTTTCTGTAATTTCAAACTTTTATCGCGTTTTAAAATTGTAAATCAAAATTTCCAAATCGCAAAAATGTTTGCATTTCTCATCTATAGGTGGCTGCCAATAAATCTAGAAATAGTACTGAAAATGTAGTTCTTAATTTCTTTATTTTATAGCTTTATGATGATAAAGTGGCATAAACACCTAGTATAAGTTCCAAGCTATCAAAATAAAAGTTTGTGATGAACTGACAGCCCAGAAATGAGCACATAGAAGATATTTTGGTCTATTACCAAGATGCATTTTTTCAGTGGATGCTTAAACATTTTGAAGCCGCGATGGCCTGATGGTAGGGCCGCAATTGCGGGAATGGAGGATCTCGGGCTGAAGACGGGTCCACATGGATATGGTGCGGTTGTCCTTCTGGTCTGGTTTGGAAATTTGGAAAAGAGGTGCTGGTACAGTTCTCGTCATCTA
>BGPR01001017.1:2364-62337 GCA_013235015.1 Araneus ventricosus | reverse complement strand
GTTGTCCTTCTGGTCTGGTTTGGAAATTTGGAAAAGAGGTGCTGGTATAGTTCTCGTCATCTAAACATAGTAAAAAATTCTGACTCTAAAGATCTGACGTTTAGCTTTAAAACAGGAATGCTAATATCATATTAAACCTAGATATTTTAGCTTTCCTTGCGTTTGTAACGAAAGTAAGTTATTGAAAATATTGTTACTGTAAGAACTCGATTAAACTTGTGTAAAGTGTCGAAACGTATCTTAATCTGTATATCTCGGCTTTGTATATTCTTTCCTAGAGTCCGTTCCTACAACGTTTAGGAAAGGAATTTATTCTAAAAAGTTCTTTTCCTAAACTCCTTTAGTTGCCGAAGGTATGTTTAACTGAATGGCGTACTATCGGGCTCATTCTTATAACAGTCTGAATGCATCGATGGTTTTGATACATTTCCGATCAATAAAGCCGCTTAATTCGTAAGCGAGTCGAAACCATTTATCATTCAGCAGAACATGAAGATTGGCAGCGCAGTTACAAACCCATGCATAACATTCGTTTCCCATCTGGATGGAGGCTTAACCATCCCAAGAAGCCATTTCTGAGGTTAGAAAATCGTGAATTTCCAGAATAGAGGGAGAATCTTTCGTCTCCTGATGATGGGTAATAAAACCTGTTTAATCAAGCGTCTGGATATCTTGGTTGAAGGTTTATTCGTAATTTTTTTTCCTTTTTTAAAAAAATTCCCTTTGCTTCTTCACCTTATCTTCTTTTGCTTCATAACTGTAAATTTCTTATGTAAATGTGAAGCATTTGAGTATTCTTTTTCGTTTAGTCTTGAATTTTTTGAAAAATTATTAGTAGTTTTCAATTAAATCTAAATATGCATTAATTTTTTAGATAATTTAGAGGAATAATTACCTCGTATGACCTTCAGATTAATTGTTACAAACAACCGATAATGACAATTAAAATCGGCTCTGAGTCTCATTTCGAATGGATGCTGTCGATGAGATTTCAAGATGCGACATTCTCTCTAAATTCCTTATGAAATCTATTATTCCATCTTGAATCTGGATTAACGGATGCAGATTCTGATCTTCTTTCGCTGATAGTTCCAGTGAAATGAATTTAAACGTTTACAGTTTTTCAAAAGCCTTGAAGCTCTGGTTTAACATTGAAATGGAGAAATAGCGATGGAATTCCCCGAACTGCCTTGACTTGACTCTTAGCCGTTGCTCATTGATTGAAATTGTAGATAAAGAAACATAGATGATTCGCGGATTCCAAAACTCTTCGCTCTTCTGCGCATGCGCCAGGCGGAGTTCATTTCACTAAAATAGGGATGAACTGAGAAATTGAGGGGGAGATGGTGACATTTTGCTTACCGTGACCTTACAAAAAGCTCCAGAAATGCTCTCGCCTTACTCATTGGCTGTCGCCCCTTTCCGGAGTAAAGTCGTGAAAAATTGCTAGTCTTGGCATTTTGAAACGATCAGTACTATAATTGAGCTGCTTACTTTTTTTGAGACTGAAAATAATAATCACGACCTCTTTCTATTCGCAACAAATTTGTACACCAAGTTTATCTGCAAGTATAGAAATGAAGTCGGTATTAATTAATGATAATCCAAAAAATTTGATTGTCTATAGTTACATATCAAGTTGACTGTATATAAAAAGCGACGAGTGACCTTTTCACCCTGCAAGTGACGTTACATGGGACTATGGGGAACTCCAGGTACTTGGTAAATTTCAGTTTTAAATACAAACATCTGTCACTGATGTTAAATGAGATTCTCTTCCGATATTTAAATTGCTTTTATAAAATCATCAGAGTTATTTAACAAGGCGTAATTAGGCAACAATAGGCGTACCTTGTGTTATCAACGTGAATTGTGACTAGTTATAATTTCTATGAAATATTTCAAACCAAGAATTTAGAAGAAGCGTTGATTGTTCGTGTTTCTTCGATTATAATATATGTAACGCATAGTTTAAGGAGCTTGGTAATATATAATCGTAACCACTTCCCATACATTGACTTGCTTGACTCGTGCATAGAATTGCAGAGTTTTTGATATTTCAATCTGTAATTAAGTCAAAGTAGCAATTAATTTATGACAAAAATCACTTGGACTCGCTGAAGTATCATGGATAGCTATCGCCAACTCAACTATCTTGTCTTTTACGTTCCTATATGGATTGAAATAACAATAAATCTCCCAAATAAGGATGTGCAATCTGATTAATAGGTTAAATAAATTCCTATGTTGAGAGGGTCAAGCAATAATCTTTTATCATTACTTCTCGTCATATAGAATAATTTTTCTGCGCTGTAACCTGGTATGCAAAGGTTTTTGTCTCCACTCATCATAAACGCAGTCTTTATTAACTGAATTTTTGTCCTGACGTCAATTGTTTCCACCCGCTTGACAATCTTATTTTCGAAACTTTATGCACCCCCTAATGGAAATCCTTCTTATGGCGATGAACCTTCCATCATGGGTCGGAAGTCTGACCAGTCGCCGCCGTCTGGACTAGCGGCGGCAGCAGCTGATCGATTTTCAAAGTAAGAATAAGGTTGATATGGACTGCGAGAATAGATGACCGCCTCTACTGCTGGATACATCCCGGCTACTGTTCTACTTAGGGCATCTACAGGTTGCATCTGTCTGTATCGGTTGGTAGCTGTAGCTTAAACATATACATATATTTTGATAGGTTTTATTGTAAAGAAACTGGAATTGTGTAGTGAAAAAGTTTGACAGTAACTTCTGGGAAGTGATCGATTTCTGAAAGTAAAAATATTTATTACATCTATAACAAAGGCCACATTGCTTGCTGATGATTCAAAGTCTGCATCAGACTCCCAGTTAAATATTTCTGGATATATCTAAACAGAATTTAAAGAATTCTTTGTGATGACTTTATCTTTAAAAGGAAAGTAGTTTAGTATTGTATAACTCTTTCTTTATTCCTAGGGCGCATAGAATTACAGTTTGTCATTCCTTGACTGTTTGTAGCTATTTGTATAAGTTGATTCTTTTGTTCTGTTTGCCGAGACCATACAATTGATCACGACCGAGACTATTCAGTCGGAACCCGACTGGACCATAAAACGTCCACTAACTGTTCAAATATTTATTGAAATGTTTTATTATCATTGAAATAATTTAAGATTGATCAACACATTTTTGAAATTACTCTTACAAGATAAATAGACAGGCTGCAGTGATCTGTTAGCCGAATCTCGACTTCCGGGGTGGAAGGGCCCGTGTTCGAGACCCGATTCTATATAAGGGCAGCTGTGTACGTTTAATCTGTTCAAATGAGAAATCCGCCACCAAATAACACTCTCGTTGCTTTAAAACAGGGTTTTGATTTAATTGATTAGTTAAAACCAGGTTAAAACTTAGAATCTGTTAGGATTTGGGGACAGTCCGGTCAAATCAAGATAAACAAGTGTATCTAAAATTGAGATTTTTTTTTATTAAAAAAAATATGCATTTTTGTAGTGAAAAATTGAAATCCGAGAAATATCGCCCGATGTTTCCGGTTGTACACCGTCAATATTGTCGAACCATTTATGATTCATAGAAACGGTGTGTTTTTTTCCGTGTGAGTAAATAAAGGAAATTGTATTCATACTGGAACTTCGTGACAGAATTGCAGCCGATTTCACAATCTTTGTATTTTGCTGTTCAAGTATCTAAAAGTTTGCTTTGGGGGATATAATTATTGCTGCGTGCCAGCTATGATGCAGTCATTGGCTTTTTAAATACAATAGGATGTGTTTGCCATTCTTGGTAAATAAAGTGCCGTATATTTTCCTCTTTTCTTTTAAAGCAGGATGCCACAGTGTAAGAATCATCGCATAAAACGTTTATTCAGCAGCATTAAAACAACTGTACTGTATGACTAATTCGCGATAAAGAATTGTTTTCGGTAAGTTTATTTTGAAAAAGTGTTAAACTAGATTGTATATATAAACATAAAATATCTTTTCACTATTCATCAATTATGAATTAACGTTTACTGAATTCATTGTGCAATTTTAATTTCTCTGGCGTAATCCCTCTTAATTTCAATAAATTTTCATTTTAGTAAATTTCACGCCTCCTGGTATAGATGCGTTTAAAATAACAGCTTTATTTGTCGCGTGGATTTGTTATTTGGAAAAATTGTAACGTGTAGGGTTAAATGTCCATCGAAAATAGGCGAATTTCTTCGACCTGTATACTCCCCCTCTCCCCGCCGAATGAGGAATTTAAAAAATTTTAAAAAACCCTCCCCGAATCAACTATAAATCCATTTCTTTGCAGAATTTCATTTCCTTATCCTAATCTTTATTTCATCTATGTAAATCCGTCGTTTCGAAATGTATGTGGAATGAATTTAACAATTTTATGAATCGTTTGCGTGTTCTAAATTTTTATTTTCCGTTATACAATCATTTTCACCATTTGATACATGCATTCGGTTTATCTTTTCAGATCTTCGAAATTTTTAACGTAGTACGCTTGAAGTTGAAATGACTGGTTAGCTATTTTAAACCTCAGAAATGGGTTTCAAAGTTTGACTAGGTTAATGTATTAAAAAGCAAGTGTAGTTGAAAGAAACGAGAATAGATGCGAACATTGATTATTTAATACTGCAGAAGTCTTTCCTGTTTGGTTAATATGATTGATCAATGATTGCCTGTGACATAAGCAACGTTAGTAGTAAATAATTGTTTTTCAGTTTTATATTGTCTTTCGCTTAAGTTTTAAAATTGACATTGAAAATTTGCGTTATTTCAAATGATGAATGAGTCGGCATTTCATTCATTTATATTCGAATAAATTAACACGAATCGTAGTTTGAATTGTGATGATACTAAAAGGTTATGAACTGGAGAAATCTGAAAATGCTTCTCATGGTGCTTCCAATGTCGCAATCATCAATTTTGATTTCTGTGCAGGTTATTTCTGTTGCGTGTAAAAATTTAAATTGCGATTTTGTCATGAATTTGATGTTTCAACACATTTTGTAAATCCACCCAATTTTATCATTTATGCAAAATTTACAATTTAAAACAGAATTGTAGCTGTAATGTAGTAACTACAATTCTTCTATTACACGTTAACTCTTGAATCCTGAGGCGACATTTTTCTTCTAGCCCCTAAAACCGGGACTCTTCGGGAGGAAGCGACATGAATTGGTCTCTCCCAAACTGGGTGGTCATTTACTCCACCCCCTGGTATAACCTTCCCTTAAGGCGCAAGGAAATGGGCTGTGATTTTCAAGGATAACGCGCTTATCTCCTAACCCATCTCAGAACCTCCCCTCAGAAGAAGCCAATCACCTCAGACCGGCCTTTGTCGCTGTTAAGGGGGAATTTTTAGACCGCCCGGGACCGGCTCGCTCAGAACGAGAGGGTTAATTGCTTTTACCGTTTAAAGGATGTGTGGCGAGCGCGTAGCCAAACCTCCAAACCTAGCGGGTCAACCTCATCACTTTATGATTCAGAATCGAAGTCGGTAGACGTGACTTGGACGGTTCAGAAGTTTGGGAAGAGGTGTGCCGACTGATGTGTTTTTATCTGCTTATGATGTAATGTATGGCAGCATGCCTCTGGAAGCTCTGCTCTTGCTTCGAACCGTGGGACGCGGTGGCCTCGTGGCAGTTTAGATACCCGTTTCCACGAAAGATCCATATATTTGAGCCTGGTGCATGTTAAATCCGATGAGAGGCAAAAGTCCTCCGCTAGTGCGGTGCGAAACTATGGAAAGGGAGTGCCAGTTTATGTGTCTTCGTCATCTGATGATGGTTCAAAAATCGAGGTCCGTCCCGACATAGTCATCGGGCATCCAAATGGAACGCTAACTAAATTGCTTCGAAGTGAAACGGTGATTTAGACAATAAAACAAATTCAGAATCCGGAGAAAATTTTAACTCCACCAAAACAATTATGCTGTCGAAATTGTGGCTTTATATCAGAGATGGCAAAGATTTTAAATTATTCTGATTAATGCGGACGAACTTTCATTAATATTAAGTGCAGCGTGGTTGCTTAACAGGGTCCAATTATATAGTAAAAGATGTTTGGCAATTTGCTCGTGTGCGACGTTTGTTAAAGGGTTAATTTCCATGTGAGTAAAATGTCGTTTTTTACAAATTCACACTTCGTCGTTATCTCCATGTGTTCACTCCCAATCTCCCATCCCGATTCTCCTCATTCCAACAAGTGGTCTCGCTCGCGTATCCTCTGGATCGTCACTGGGACGGAATCCTTTCGCAGCTGGGAAAAAATCCTCTCGTTTCACGTCTCACGTTGACAGTGCACGTCCGGGCGCTCCACTTCGCACGTCACGGGTAGCGGTAGGGCGCGAGAGGGATTCCTACGTCATCCTCTGTTTGAGCAGATGCGCTCCTCACAATGTGGATTAGAATCGGAATTAAGAGAACGGCTCCTCTCCCCGCCCTCCTTTCGCGCACAATGGGTGCCAGCTGAGGCGACGGACGCCCACGCGGGACGCCATTGTGGGTCACGGAAGGTTTCCGTCGTTAGATGGGCACATATGGTGCGATTCGCGGATTAAAAATAAAAGCGATGTTTATTTAAAACGGAGTTCGGAAAGTGGTGTATCGCATTGTTACAGGTTTTGATTTTTGTTCAACATTGTTAGATGGGTAGCATCCGCTTGAGATCATTAATAATGTTGTTTTTCATTATTGCCCACGCCGACCCTGCTTACCCAAAGGGCATGTCACGAGTCGGCGGAAAGAGAAGTTCCAATACAAGTATTAGCGTATTACAATATAATAAAATTATACAATTTAATACAAAAAATTAGATATTACAATACAAACAAACATAAAAAAATTACTAACGTAAATAATAGATTTGAATACAAATATACGTAATAAATAAAGAAGCCTACATAAAATAAGTACAAAATGAAATTAATAAAATATTATAAATAGTAAATAAAACTTTAATATATTTATAATGTTTTGTGAATGTGGTCGGTCTTAAGTTCGTGCAATCCGTATACATAAAACGAAATGTTTGTGCTGTAGAATAATCATTAAAAAAAATATGGCTGTCGTTGATAATACAAAAAATATATAATTTATTCTTGTCTCGACATTTTATTAGAAATCGATGAAAGTATTTTTAATAAAGTCCAAGTAATGGCCTTAAGTGAAATCTTACCCGCAAAAGGCGGCGCGTGTTACCAGGAAGTATCGTATCATAAAAAAAGAGGCCACGAGCTTAAATATTTTTGCAAGAGGAATTCCCCTCATTTTTGCAGTTCTACGGGGCTTGTGAAATGTCAAGATTCTCGCGACTCTTTAAGTTAAAATAGGAGTGATTTATTTTTAAAAATTTAAGTGGTGTTTAAAAAGATTAATTCTGCGAACATCTTGTTGGCTGTCTATTTCCATACCTTGCGAATTAACCCTTTTGGGTAAGGCAGAGAAAAAATCATCTCAATTATTCCAGACAATTTTGCGCGCTACTTTGTTATGAATTGATTTAAATGAATTGCTTTATTATATTATAACATTGCATATAAAAAGCAATCTGCTTCTTCTACTGGTTTACAAATGTTTGAACCAGTTAGCAACCTCTCATCTTGATTAACGATAGACTGAATCACAAATTTTAATTGAATTGATGAACGTTTAAGACGTAATTTCAAGACTCTCAACTGGTTTACGACGTTTACTTTCATCCAATGAGTGAATCTTGTGCCTTGGTATGTCCACATTCATATTTAATTGAACTGAAACCTCTTGCCTTTTCGGTCAGAAATATGCTGTTCTTAAACACTATAACTTACGCAAACCTCTGTTCAGCGATTTTTGTTGAACGCGACATTCGTTTGGCCTTTATTTAAGGTCGGTACTAGTTAAGATCATAGCACTCTGAAAGTCATGGACTTTTTAACCGAACCATTATAACATTTCATGTCCTTCTTTGATCTACTCCACCACTTTTTCATAAACTGTAGGTCTCGATCCCAACTTGGGTTGAATACTATATAGAATTGTTCGCAAGTGAACAACTAATACAGCATGTTATATCATTGCCATTAAACATACCTGCTGGCCGTCATGGTCTAGATAGAGGTTGAGACCGATTCCACCGAACAGCTATCGTGTAATGGGACTGGAGCACATTAAACGTGCCGTCGCTGGTGAATTGCCCTCACGCTTTTGTATGGCTTGGAATATTGGGGAAAGGGTGCTCATGTGCCATTTTTGTCATTTCTCTGTGATTCATAATTACAAAGTTCGTCCCAAATTATCTCTCTTGCGCTTTCCAAACGGGCTATTCTGGCAAATTTACCAAGTGTTAAGCACGCATCTGATCAGACTACTTCCGATTTGTTTCTGGCTAATATGGCATTGTTCGAAACTACGACCTTGGAACAGTTAGGCAAAAGAATTCTAGGTTTTTTGAAGTAAAGCGATTATATTACTTGCATCTGTATCGTCACGTGTTAAAGTCAATTTCGGCATTTTATTGACTGCATCATCATCCAGCTTGTTTGCCTTAATAGATGAGACACGTGAATGAGATAAATAAGCATCTGATTCGAAGCGAGTTAATTTTAGCCAGTTGGTTATTGGCACTGATCTTTCCTGGAACTGATCCTCCAAAGTCAAGGTGCAGTCAAGCTCAAGATTAAATCTCTTTGTTTCTGCCGGGTTTATTTTCCAAGAGTCGATTCCTATAACTTCATCCGGTTCGTTTGCAAAACTGCTAACTTTTATTTGCGTGACAGCATACAGAATTACTCTGATTAAATTTGGAAGACTTCGATTTAATACAGAGCGCCCGATTTTGTCTCTTGCCCTCTTTTCAAATTTTTTCCTCTGAATATACAGGGTGTCCACTCTAATTGTGGCCCAATGTTTAATTTTAAACCTTTGGAGATAATCATTTACTTCCAATTGGAAAAAAAAAAAATGCTTTAACCCCTTGGGTCGTACGTGCATCGAATTTTCGTATTTTTAAGCTTGTAAACTAAAACTTAATCGTTATTTAACTTTATAATTTGACTCAAATTACATTAAATCCATAAGCATCTCAAGTATTCTATGCCTTTTAGAGATGAATGAAAACGACAGTCCCTTTCCAAAACAGGAGGGGTCATCTTATTAGATAGCAAAGAAAATGAAACTGTTAATGGGTTAACGTTCCATCTAGAAGCAACACGAGAGCTATATTAGGATGGATCTCGTAATTTTGATGAATGTGGGGTTACTATTGTTATATTTTACTGCTCAACGACACAAATCGGCTGGTGTGCACCGGGCCTAAATGATGTAAAGAATTATATTTTATGTTAGC
Organism: Araneus ventricosus; assembly: GCA_013235015.1. NCBI lineage: Eukaryota > Metazoa > Arthropoda > Arachnida > Araneae > Araneidae > Araneus > Araneus ventricosus. The sequence goes on along the minus strand of BGPR01001017.1, from coordinate 53,014 downwards.
TTTATAATGTGACACAAATTAACGTAAAATCCATAAGCATCTCAAGTATTCTACGCCTTTAAGAGATGAATGAAAACGACATTCTCCTTCCAAAACAGAAGAGGTAATCTTATTAGATAGGAAAGAAAATAAATCTGTTAATGGATTAAATGATGTACAGAATTATATTTTATGTTTGAGTTAATGAATGTACTTCTGGAAAACAAAATTGCGAAGTTTAAATTTTTATTCATTTCCACCGGTCCTATTAGTCATATTTAATAAAATATTCTTAACACACTAACATTTTAAACAAAAAAAAATCCATATTTCTGCGGCTAAAACTGACCGAGTTACGAAACTTGAGTATCACAATTTCGGAACATTTTATTGACTGCTTCGAGGAGGACCTTCCAATCAACAGGCAGCGCTTGCTCGAAGCGTTCGTTGATTAACTTACTCAAAACGTACTTTTATTAGTATTCTAAAAAGTAGAATTTTATTTTAAAGACTATAAATTAGAGAATAATTAATTCATAATTCTCCACAGTCTTTAAAATATTGTAACTGGTTATAATATTAAAATAAAATACTTAACTTTTACGTCATTGCGACTATCTAAAATGGATGTTTGTTAATTATAAAACCGTCTGTCACTTTATAAAAAAAGGTTGTAATAAAAGAACCACGTTTATTGCCATACTATTGAATCACTACGTAACCCTTTGGGGCACGAAAGATAATAAGATGTATAGTTAATTATACACGAGTGAATGTAAGGATTGATTGAGCGCTTTAGGAATCTTAAAAATATTCTTATTAATTTATTTCAATTCCTAAAAATTAATCTGAGATGTTTTTGCTATTGTATGGTTTTTATAATAAGCGCTATTCAGCAAGAATGCGTAAAAGATGCATCATTAAGAATGGTTCAGGAAATAACCCACCGTGATTCAAAGAGTTAAACGACTAGCAAACGCATAAAGCATTTTACGTGTTAAACTTTGAATGAATTATGTGACATTGAAAGGAATTTAAGATTGTATTGAACTGAACGAAATCTGTAAATGAAGTGATAATCATTGACAATACATGCATGATGCATAATTATACATCGAGAAATCGAGACATTTTTACGTGATCCCATGGTCCATGGATCAGTGGTTTATGTGACCTCATGGTCGCAGTTTTTCTTTGCGTCCCCGCCGAAAGGTGGTTGCAAGGGGGGAAAAAGTCTTTAAAAAAAATCGTTCAGTGATGGGAGCCTAAAAAATTCCCCTCCCGCCTTGGGAGTGGTCGTTGTGGCCAGTTGACCAATTGCACCACTATAAGGGCACTTTTGACCCCTATAAGGGAGAGAGTTTACTTGACCTTGGAGGTCTGGACCTTTAGAGTATAGATACTATCTTTACTCTGTGGTCTGGCCGCTCCTCCCTCTTTTCCCCGGGGCGGGGCGGACTCCAACGTACTTTTTTTGACGATTTTGTGCTTGGGCGTCGGTTATAATAAACTAGTGTTTAGTTTAGCCTGTGTACTGTGCATTCATTTGTTTGGCCAAATCTGTCTTTTGTAGCAAAAAATTCAAACAACCAAACCACAGTAATTAATTGAATATTATTTTTATGAGAATCATATATTTAGACTATTGAATGAAAAAAGAAAGCATTACATTATGAAATGGTTTTGAAAAACGCTTTACCATTAAAATTACCGTATTTTATTTTTTTTATTACGGAATGTTTTAGCATGCCTTAGTTATGCTTAAGAGCATGATCCTAAAGATAAAAATATTGCTTTAAAATTTGAAAACTCTATTGCGACTTTATTCATCTACTTAAAATCTAAGATTTTTTTCACAATTAATACGCCTTATTCAATATGAAGATTTAAAATTTATCTCCAGATTTTAAAAAGTTCTGTTATTTGGAGTTTCCTCATAACTGTTAAATTGGTAAAGGAATCCATGGGCGGGAGGTCCAGTTTCGAAAGTTTAGTGTTTCTCGAATACGTTTAAACAACGCAGGTTTGTATCTTTAGCGCAGCAAAACCAAATCTCACTTTCACCATGAAACAGAATAAATCAACCTATGCGATACGAGGTGAAAAGGTTTGTCACCTATATAAAATCGTTAACTTGAGTAAGTTTACCTCTTGGAATGTCATATCCGGTAAGCCGGTCACCAGATTTAATGCTTCTGTTTTTAACAAGTATCGGAATTTATATATACAATAAGCTTATGTACTTCACTCAATTTTAGTACTTCATATACATATAAGATCAGGCTTTAAAAAGGTGAAATGCAGTCCATTTTGATCATGAAAGAGACAATATTTGCTTAAATCTTCTTTTATTCAGGCATTACGTTATTTCTTCATAGGTAAAGTACTTAATTTTTACGTAGCTCCATGACCAGTATTCAGAAGTTTACGCCCGAGCGGCACGTTGTTGTTGAAAGCTTACATGCTGGCGTGAAAAAAGGGCAGAAAAGAATGCGCAGAACGCTTAAGTACCCAGAAGAGGGAATTTCCCCTTTAGAACTCGTGACTTGAAAAGAAAGTTGTAGTGCGTTTATTATGATGAAAATAGAGGTATTTAAAATGAGGTGTCGTTAAGATTATTTAGGAAAGTTAAAAAATTTAAATATCACATACATATAGCAAAATTAATGACTATTTTCGTTCTATTATATTTACTATAACGATGTGTAAAAACAATGCAAGAAAAATCGATCATTTCAGGAAAAAGATTTAAATGTAATCTTATTTTAAATTAATATTTTCAGTTTAAATCTATTCTTCCCGCTCGAAAAAAATAAGAGTAGAACCCTTTTGTTTCGGGCTGAGGGGTTGCGGAGTGGTGAACGGATTTTCATATTCCCTCTGAGCTTTTATCAATATCAACTTTCTTATAGTTTAAAAAAACTCATGAAGCGCAAACGGTGACGTAACTCACCTGCTCGCGCGCGCAGAATCGCTAACTGTTTCGATCGGATTTGTTTTTACGTGAGTGGCCGATAATGGCGTAGCTATCGGTTGCCTAGCAACCACCTACGTCATCTGACGCTCTAAATATAGTGGAAGGCCTCCTCCGCAATCGATTGCCCCTTAGAACATTCCAGGCTATTTTGGACTTGCATTCCGTTACCGGACCCCAACTACTACGGACACAAAGCATGCGACATCCAGTAAGTTGCTATTTTTATTTCTTTACAAATGTCACTTGGCACTGACAGCTGAAAATATCGCCCAGTGTTACTGGCTGTTTGTAATCTGTAACTGAAATTTTAGTGTTGTCGTGTTTCTGGGCTTAAATTTAGTTAAGATTGTTTACTCTCAAGTTTTCACATATGGTGTACGTCAGTTCTCGTATTTCTCAACTTTGAACTTTAACTTCAGGAACAAAAATTTTCTGCCATTGACTTTATCGGAATGTATGGTTGGCGACTCTTTTAAAATCGCCTGCGTCTTTTTATTTCTTTTGAAAACCATGTTCGATTGACTTAATTGATAATTTTAATAAACAAAAAATTTACACATTTTTTTAAATATTCTGTTTATTGGAAGAATCTTTAGTTTAAATACTTGAAAATTTTTTATCATAATATCGCATAAGAATATTAATGAGAATTATTTTATCTGTCAAGTAAAAGAATTTTTCATCGCAAAATTATTCAATTTTCTATCATTTAATATTTTAGTAAATGAACAAAATGTGTTCTACCAATGAGTGTATTAGAATGTACCGTTGGCAGTTGTTTGAAAATCATCTGCGTCTATTTATTTCGTAGAAAAAATCATTCTCGATTAACTTCATCGATAATTTTAATAAAAAAAATTACAAATTTTTAAATATTCTGTACACTGAAAGAAATTTTGAACCAAAAGGAATCCTATTTGACAGAAGTTTAAAAAGTTTTTCTTGTTTTCGTATTGGGTGGCAGACCCATCTGAAAAATAAAAAATCTTGTTTGGAAGTTTTTGAAATTTGGATGTCAGAAAGGATAAAAGTTTTTTTAAAGGTGTAAACAGCAACTGTGCTGTGCTCTAGGCAGTCAGAAGCAACTACTATGTAGCGAACATGCTCAACTTTGTTTTCCTGTTTGAAATATATTACAAAAGGATGGATTGTGACCTGTTCTAATATTCTGTTATTTATAAACACGAATCAGTGTTCCTAACTTTATCAACAATGCTCTCCTGCCTTAAGCTCACTTTCCCATGTGGTTCGTAGTGCTATTTTATGCTCACTTAACTGACGTAATGAAATCGGCATTTCTGACCTGTATTCCGGTATGCTATTTTGCGTTTTGTAATGCAACAGCTACTCGATTCTTTTTCATTTTACCGAAGGCGTAATTTTCTCAGTCCGGAAAAAACGCATTGTTGATTTAAGTATGGGTTGTTGACATGCCTGGCCGTTTTATAACCGTGCTTTGGAATCATCCATTATCTTTTTTATTGACACCTTGTCATCTTGCCAACGCCCCGGAGGGACGTAACGCCCCTATTACGAACTCATCTGGTCCATCTTTTTGCTGGTCTTTTTTCCCGCTTTTCTTTCGGAAATGCTTTGACACGAGTTTGTTTTGCTTTTCATGATTGTGATCGAGCGTTTCGGAGTGACGTCAAGTTGCTCGTATGTTTTTATGCTTATTTTGCCTGCTCTACATTTTTGAATTTCCCGATGAGCAGTTTTGATACTGGCTTTTGTTGGAATCGTTTTCTTTTAGCTCCAGTTTGATGAAAAATGATGTAAAAACTAGGAATCGTTTTTGTATTCTTGATACGTTTTTCTCCCTTTTTATTCGCAATTTTTATTCATCAAAGATGCTTTCGTTTGACGTAAATTGTATGAAATGTATTTTTAGAGGTGGGCTATTTTTAAAGAAGCTGTTTCCTTCGAAAATTATTAATAGTGCGAATTTTTGATGAATAGAGTTCGAAAAGTCTTGTTAACTAGTTAAAAAAATTCTGTGGAACTTTTTTGCTGATCGTGATAAAATCAGAAGGTATTCGTCTATAATACAATTCGTCAATATATATCTCAAAGTTGAAAAGTTGATAGTTACTGAATTACATTAAAAATTTTTCTAGCTTCTAAAAAATTCCCAAAAGTAATCCCTAAAGTTTCGCATTTAACCCAATGTATAAAAAATTTTTTTCTCGATCCGAACGATTTTTATTTCGTTTATTATAAGTGGTTAAAAATGAATTCGATTTTAATTACATTTCTTAAAAAATGACGGTAGTTCCAAAAATAAATAAAAGGTCAAAAATGAGTGAACTTTGCTTCGTTTAAAATCTGGGGGAAAAAATGGTGTATTTGTATAGATAATGGCTACTGACTTGAAAGAAAAGATTTTGTGATTATGAAATAATACACAAGATATTTTGTGACGAAAATCGGGATCTACTTCGTGTTGGCAACACTGAAACAGAAAGGCCATTCACCAAAATTGCGTGTAGCGTACGTAGTACGTTTCACGCTCTTGGGCCTTTATCGATTGGCTCTTCATTCATAGCTTCAACGTGTGGGCGGATGCCGAAAAGGTCGCTTTCTCTGCACGGTGGCTGGAGTGTGGAGGGTGGGCCACCGAACGACCCTTGCTCTTTCTTCTGTCACAATATGGGTCTTAGAGTTCTTTCGTCATCTACTATTTCGAATATTTTTTTCTCGCTCGCTTAATTTTGATGAGATGATATCAACTTACGTCATGAGTGGCTTGTTTATTTGGTGTATGCATGTGTATGTTTCCCTCTTCTGAGTAGCTAATTAAGAATGGCGAAATCAAAACTCTGTGTCCACGTGATGGAGGTTCAGTTTACAGATCAGATGTTTGTTTACTAGAAAATAAAGGCAAAGATCCCGTTCATAAGTTTAGCGTGAGATATATCGTTGATTAGTTTTACAAATTTTTAATTGCGTCAGATTCCTGCTTCAGTTTCATGATAGTGAACGTTATTTTCTTAGTTGAAAGAAGTAATCTTTTCGGAATATTTTGAAGATAGTATTAACAGTTCATCTTCAATTTATTATAGTTGTCTGACGAATTGTTGTTCTTAAATTTTTTTCACGCATCGCTGTGTTCAAATGATTTTTGGATGAAATTTAGGAATTCTGATTCTTGTTTATTTTACGAAATTCTATATTATAAATAAAAGTATCAAATGTAATTTTTGATAAAATTTGAACTTTATTTAAATGCTTATTTCAAACTTAATATTTAAAAATTCTTCTCTGTGATTATGATTGAACTTCATATTCACAATTCTGGTTTAACTTTGAATTCGAAATATTACTGTTTTTGAAAATATTTTTCAATGATCGACTATCAGTATTTTAGGAACCCTTGATAAACTTGACTCTGCAATCAATTAAACATTATTCAGAGAAATCAGTATTATAGTAAAAATTAAAATTTAGTTCTATTAGAAATAAGAATATCACTACTTTAATAGCCAATTCATAATTATATTTCGAAGCACATCTTTTAATAAAAGAAAGATGAAAATTGGAAATATCTGTTATTTTTTATTAGTAATGATATCGAAGAGAACGGCCCGCAATACAAGTACTCTGCAGTTATTTAATTTTTTTTAAGAAAATTATTTTTGCCGGAAGTTTCAATTTTTTATCGTTGGCATCTCCATTGATATCTTCTGAAAATGTTATCCTTTAGATTGTAAAATAATCCTGAGAATATTATGCTTCTCTTCACTTAACTATTTGTAATTGAAAAATTTGTTTGCTTTGCTTCCACTTCAAAATATATGGCCATTAGTTTTCAATATCGGATCAATTGGTTGATGAATTTTGTACTTTTATAGTCTCGTAGCATTATCAAATCTTCTGACGAAACCATCTCTCCATTGCTGTTTTACACCTGCTACTCTTCACAACGTGATCGATTTTCCCAATGTGGCGCAATATAAATATAATCTGTTACAGGTGAAACGCTGTTCAGTCAGTTTTTAAATTGCACGAACAGGAGTTTGTTCAGTTGCCGGTTGTTGAAGGAAAATATGTATTTGTGTAAATAGCTTTGGCAATTTTTCGATTCGATTTTGTATTTATATCATAAACAACTGCGTATTTGTCTGAGCTGTTTTTCTGCTGTTTTGTAATTTTTGATATTGGAGTTAACGGTCAAAATGTTTGAAATGAGATTGTACAAATTTAGCCTATGCGGTACAGGAAATACTTTCTGCGCATCTTTATTATAAAATAATATTTGTTTAAATATTTATTTAATAAATATTTAAATATATTATATAAAATATTTGCTGCGCATTAAATTCTTTTATTTAAATATGAAGGCGTCGCATTTTATTTGTTCGCATCAAAATTTTCTATTAAATAAAAATGTAGATTGGTTAACAACACAGAAAAGGGAACAAAATGGTTCCAATGCAGCGTAATTTGCAGTGCTCTGGTGTTATCATAAATTCGGTTTTGACTTCGAAGTTGTATCTAAATTACTTGTACTTGCTTGTATGTTAAATATAATTGTTGTAATAAATGTCATCTAACAAATCATTTTTAGCATCTGTATAAAAAATAGGAAAAGGAAAATGCATTTCGATAGCTGTCTAATGCTAATTTAAGTGCTTACATTTAAATGACTAGGCTTTTTTCTAAAAAAAAAAATCAATGGACATATCTTCAGGATGTAAAATGCCTTAATACTCACAATTTCTGAGAGGTCAGATCTGCAGATTCTTTCACAAAGAAAAGTCTATTATTTTTTTCCCCGCATGAGTGGTATTCATATATTACGAAAAAATAAACAGAAAATTTGTTAGGAAAGTTCGCAAAAAAAAAACCCCTGCAATTCTGAAAAGAAGAGAACGAATGCAAAATGAAGAAAACAGCAAGAGAATGAGTAATAAGTTCTTTTGGATTAGTCTTTAGTAAAAATAATTTGTATAAACTGGGGTTTCTTTATAATCAGTAATTATAAACTTGTGACGATTTCTTTCACGATTAATTCTTGTTTTGTATGATTGACACACATGAAATTTCAGTTATAAACTTGTTCGGCTTCCTTAATTAATTTTAAGTTACGTTTACCTTTTGTCGCATTATCATTTTTTCTTTTCTATTTGGGCTCGATTTTCAGCTTGTAAAGTAAACTGCTTTGACTAGTATTAAAGTAGTTAGTCAGCTAATAACATTGAGTTGTGACAGAAATAACGTTTAAGAAAAAACATTTCCTCCTTCCTTGTAATAACCTTTGACATTAAGCCGTTTGTGTATATGTTCGTATTTATTGTGTGATGATTTAAGGGAAACACGTTTTGTAACAGTTGACGTTTCTGCGAAAAAAAGATGGGAAAAAAAAAAAAAACCTGACAGATGGCTTTTGTTTTTCTGCCGTCAATTCTGAAGCAGATTTTAGCGTCATATCAGATCATTGTTAATTTCGAAAACCTGCTCTCTGCCACTCAATGAACATCCCCTTTTAACATTTGTTTTGCAACTTGTGTCCGCAAACCCATTAGGCTTGAATTTAGTAGCAAAAAAACAATTTCCGATGTTTTCAACGAGGTCTACATTTTTGTTTCGTAATTGTCGCCCTCTGTTGCGAAATTTTGCGATTATCCTCGTTCGTGATGTCTCACTTTTGCGATCTATAGGTTGTACTGGAGCTGCTGAATCCTAATATTTGGCACATCATGGCCATATCTGACTTTTTGCTCCATAAAATCCCGAAACTCAAATCAGTGCTGAGTTCCCAGTGTGTAAAAATCGATGAACTTTTTCGTGTCACTTTTCACACAATGTATTTTATATAATAACAATGATAGTCCAAAATATGGCGATAAGCTAGCAGAACCTACCAAAATTGACCGTTTTACATACAATTATAATGCGTCTTGTTCGTAATGTAGAAAGTTAATTATATTTGGAATTTTGGAAGCAATTCTGCCTTTTTATTTCCAAATTCTTCCAAGATTACGGTATCGTAATAATTATTAAGTCGGCGACCTGGTGGCAAAGTCTTGTGTCTTTCATCAGAGAGTCACGTGTTCAAGACTCAAACCACCGACGATCCATTTATGTATATATTATATATGTGCATGTTAAATTTAGCGGCTTCAGTGTTACCATCTTCCTCCTCTGTCATTTACATACATGTTTTGCTTCTAATGGCCATCAATAGTCCAAATGGGTTAATTAATCTGACAAATCATAATTGGATGCACAAAAAATGTAAAGTCCGGTCTTTGTCACTTCTGGGCGAAGGGGGAGGGAGAACTAAGGATTTGTAACATTTGAGCTGAAATCGCAGCTTATCCTGATTTAACACTTATCGTTCTTAATGAGGATTTCCAAATGTTGCCATACTTGCATGAAATGCAGGCTGGTAGCCAAACTGTGCCTTCACTAGTTTCCTTCAAATAAGGATATTAAAGGATGACATTCATTAACTGGATTGGTGTAACACCGACTGGTCGTGACAAGTGTGAAAGTTCTAAATAAGCATCAATGTCGTACTTCTTGCTGTTCTTGTGCAAGGATTTGCTTTTTAAACCTTCGACAATTACCATTTTTGAACTTTCTTGTTTGGACCCTGTGCCTTCGCATATGGTGACTGTACCAATAAGCGTTCCGCATCACTACACTATACATGGCCCCCATGTGCCCGTAAAAGCTAAGTAATCAATCCATTCTAGAAAGGCAATCTTCCATGGGACAATTATTAAAGAATTCCTAAATCTTTGGACAAGTCAATGACACTGAGTGATATCTGCTAATCTTACAAAAACGCCAACGATTCCTTAATTTGCTGCAATCCGTTTCTCTCTTCTGCTTGATTAACTGAACAGCATTTCTCAAAAATTGCTTCACGTAATCCTTCAAACAGCAGCAGACATCAAGCATTCTGAGCCAAGCGCGCGCAAGGATCATTACTTAATCATCGTCAGTTTTCAACTTTCCTTTTTTTTGTTGAGCAGTCGAAGCGTTTCGCCACGGTTTTGGTCGATGGGCAAAGTAAGCCATACGCGCACACACTCTCGTCCTTCAGTGGCCGCCGAAAGGGACAAAAGAACCAAAAAAGCAAGCAAAACGTCCTTCGGTGCTGCGACTGACTTGAGGGATTATCGTGCCTAACCCGTTCAAACGTAACTCGCGCCGTTTCGGCTGTTATGGCTTTGCCTACCTTCCCATTCCGTTACATACAAACCAGTGTCCAATAATGTGCGCCTCTTTTTATTGAGTTTTTGTTGGGCATTCCAGACTCGCTGCTCGTAGTCGGACCGGTCGCGAGGAGGGGAGGCAGGGGGCTGGCGGAAGAAAGTAGTTCCTTCGAAACTAGGTCGCGGAGGAAAGTCGAGCGCGCTGTGGCCGAAATGCTTTTGCCAGTGGTCCTCATTTTGCCTCTGGTGTTTGCTGGAGAAAGCGATTCGTTCGGAACAACCCTAGGGAAAGGCAGGTGAGGATCGTACCTTTCTGTTTCTCCTCTTTCCCGCTCTACGGCTGATTGTTGACAGTTGTGATTTGTTGGGAAGATACACGTTTTCTATCTGCTCGTCTTGAGTTTCGGTAAGAGAAATTTATAAAAGTGTTCTGGTGTGTTTACAGTAGCTTTAATGAAGTGTCGGTGCTTTTATCGTGATTGCCATTGAAGTGTGCGAACTGATTATCGTGTGATAAGTACACTTGAATACTGAAGATAGTTTATCGTGGTGTGCAACCTTTATTAATTTGTATAACTATTTAAACTGTCTTATGTATGAAAAACATTTTTAAAGTTTCTTGATATGATTACAGTGATGTCAGTACTTTTATGTGACTGTCTGTGGAGTATTTGATTCGTCAATTGAGGGTAAGGATAAATCATCTACCTTGCATTCTAAAGACAGTTTTTCGCAGTATGCATCCTTTGAACTTAATAAGCATAATTTTTTGTTTATACCGTATTTATTGAAATTTAATATTTTAAAAGCCTATCTTAGTCTATTTAGTTGCATATTTTTCTGAATATAGCTGTTCTGTTGATCAGTAAAACGAACTTATAAGATGCACTGTGAAACAGGGCTGTTATCCAAGTTAAAATATTAGTTCGACTTTCGTTATTTTTCTTAGCCAAATTATACGATATTTTGTGATTTTTTTTTTTTTATTTAAGCATTCTAGATATTCGAATGTTTCTGTGTAAGGGTTAAGTTTATGAGTAACTTCCAAGTTTCTGTCGCCGAATATCCACTAATAGAGAATTTAATGGAATAGGGACGTGAATGCTAAATTTTTATTTCGGTCATTTAACGCAGATGTATTTTTGATCTGTTCTAGTTCGATTGATGCAGTTTTTAAATTATCAATGCGTTCTATTACAAGCATGAATCGGGTAGTAAAACTTGTCCTAAACATTCGTATCTTGTTTTATAAATTCACCCTATATTGTTATAAATGAAATTAAGAGTTCAGTTATTAATGCACTCAAACGCGAATTTTTTTATAATCAGTTTACGGCTAATTTCATTTTTAGCTTTAATTGCGCTACATCGGATTGTCACGTTAACTTAATTAGCGAATTAATAAAAATAAAAGCACTTCTGTGATTTTTAGATTAATAATTTAACTGATGTTCTACAGAAAAGATAATTTGTGACAGTACCGCATGATATACTAAAAAGATGCTGCATTGGATTTTCAAACTTTTTACCAGTAGAGTAGCATTATAAAAATTAATCGACGAAATAGTTTTCGATAGTTGGATTATAGCTGATAAATCTTTTATATGTGCTGTGTCATTTGTTGGATTCAGTAATTAAATTTTTTTCTCCATGGACGACGTCTATATTTTTCGTATGCTGCCTTTTTGATTTAATCTACAACGGGCATGCATATGCAGGAGACATTTATATTGTGCATCGTATTGCACATTTGCATCGCGTATTACAAAATAAATGCAACTTTTATTTATGGAATCTGTATTTATTAGCTCCATTCTAAACACAGATTATATAAAAATTGCACTTGTATTTATAAAAGAACGGTATAAGTATGTAATACGATGCACGATATAAGTGTCTCCTGCATACGCGTGCCTGTTGGAAGGTTAATTTTTTTATTATTATTGTTGGTCTTTACTAATTAAATTTCTTAACTAAAAAATTCGATTTTGAAATACCGTCGTCGTCCAATACTGTTTTAAACGATTTTAAAATTCTATTTATTTGCACATACAATGAAGTGTATTTCCGTAATACTAGTTTTCTCTTAAGTACAATGTATTGTTTCTTTCAAATTCTTCTGAAATTACTTCCAAATAATGCAATTTCTTATCGAGATAAATTCTTATCTATCTATATGATAACGGTAGATTGTACTCAAAAAATATCTGATTTGAATTCCGACTCCGAAAAAAAACTTTCATGCCTCATTTTGTTCGGTTTTGTTGCTCTCCTGTTTTTATAGCCCATGACATACGGAATTACCATCCGATTCCCATTCACGTGCAACTATTCATGTGATAAATTCGCTTTTTCTATTTTCGTAGTCGAGTTATCTATCATGGTGGTTTTATTTTGTATTAAGTTGAAACTCATTATTTGAATCATATACGACAAATGGAAATGTTGCTTGTGATTCCTGGGCGGAAAGTAACTTTTTTTTTTCTATTTTAGATGTGTCAATCATTATTTATGTAATGATTTATTGATTTCGGGAGCTTTTTTGCTGCATGTCATGTTTTGTTAAAATTATAAAATTGTTAGTGAAACTTATGTATATATCTTGCATTTTGAAGCAATATTTAAATTCTGTAAATTGAATTTTTTAAAATCTTGCTCTCATATTGGAGGGGTATGACGGTCTGAACATATGTCAATTGGTTTCTTCGTCGCAAAATTATATTGGAGTAATATAAGTACAATGCAGAAATATGTTCGCTAACTTTATTTACATTAATGTGAAGTTAGAAATACCGATATGTTCTGATTGGATCAGGTAAAGTTGATAAATTAATCGGTTTGTATTGAATATTTTGTTACATACGAAATTTTTATCGGATAGCATATATAGATCGGATAGCAAATATTTTCTTACTGCTGAAGTTTAATTGCCAAGGGTCGATCCAAGTTTTTTTTTTTTTTTTTAGGGGCCTATTCTTGTGAAAAAAAATGTATATTTCTGAAAAATATTTTTGTGAAACTTATCATTTAAAACCTTTTTCTACGGGCCGTTTTTACGAATTGGAATTTTGTGAACGGGCCTCAAAACGGTCCCAATTTTCGCCTGGTTCGACCAATGATTGCTTTTGAATTTGTAATTCATAATTCCCTAAAGTTTTATTGTCAATCAGTGAATGTATTTTTAACTTGTCAAGTCAAAAGAAACCCTATGTGTTCGTTTTTTCATAAATTATTCATCTCCTTGCAATAGTATTGTATATTTAAAGCTCCAGCAGTTTGCGCGTATATACGAGGTACTTATATCGTGAATCGTATTGCATATTTATATCGTATTGTTTTGCATTTATTTTTGTAACTTTTTTCTATGTAATCTGTATTTATTAACTTCATACTGAGTACAAATTATATTAATAAAAATTGCACTGAAATTTATAAAAGAATGATATAAATTTGTAATACGATGCACAATATAAGCACTACTGGAAGGTTAGTACCAAAATACTGTATTATCGATACTTTCCAGTACTACGCTGTGACCATTGTAACTTAGTTCTAACACTTACGAAATCCGAGAGCCTGTTCTCATTTATCGTAATTAATATTTATCATTTAACATCAATATTGCTCAACTTGTCAAGCCGGTGAAGAGTGTAGTTCAATGTATTATGTCACGTTTTTAGTTACGTATTATTTTTACGCGTGTTTATTTTACACGAGTGAGTGATCTAGTTCGTGCGTGAGTATTTGCACTGGTTTTAAATATTTAGTTTTTGGATATTTTAGGAAAGTAGAAATCACGCTCTTGGCCGAAATCTGTAGTAAATGATCATCCGATTAATAATTAGTATTCGTGCAGACTCGTAATTTTCGTAACCATTCGTAATTTATAAATTTTAGCAGTTTCATGTTCATTTAACGGGGGTTAATGTTTGTTTTATTTTATGTATTTTCATGGTAATATTTTTTAGTTTTCATGTGAAGATATTGCAAATGCATTTCCAGTAAAGTGGTATCGATTCATGCTTCCATGATGAACGTAAATTGCCCTGATTTTATTCAGCATCTTTCTGGAGAACTTAGTTTTATACCACAGCACAGCTAAAGACGGCGTGTTGTTAAAGAGCATGCGCAGTTACGTTTGTAATGTAAATGTGACAAAACTTCTATTGACTTTATTGTCGGTGTTTCAAATTTTATCACTTCGTATGTTTCTGCGTCATATTAATGAATTCGGATTTTAAATAACCCTAAAAAGTTTTTCTACTCTTTATGTAATCCGTAAGATATACTATTTTCAGTTTTTCTAAGTTTTGATGGATTAAAACATGAAAGAATGCAATTAACGGAACAGCTTCGTTATACGGCATCACTGGCGATATTTTGTTACGTTGGCGACTTTTTTTTTATTGCGTAAGCAAACATGGCGACTGTTTTGTTGAACATCTTAGTGTTCTCTTAAGTACGCGTTTCGGACAAATTTTTTAAACTTTAAAAAAAAAAAACATCGGTGGCTTCGCTTTCAGCAAAGCGGGAACCTCGTAGCTTCGCTTTTTCATTGAATGTTAAGAATCTAGGTTTTCTTTAAAAAAAATTCCAAAAAAACGAGAATTTCCGTACCTTAACTTTAACCTAAAAATCGCCAAAGTCGCCAATATTATAAAATCTGGCCAGTGATGCCGTATATCGAAGCTGTACCCAATTAACCTCTTACCTGTGTAGCTGGAGTTCAGTTCGTTCATTCAATTATGGCATTTGTACACTTATAATCTAAAATTAAGTCATTCGTAGGCGTTATCTTTCGATACAAAAATGACTAATACATTAATGTCTCGAGTGTTCTATCGTCTCTTAGTTGAATCGATACAAAACATTTCCGAAATAGAAAGGGGTCTTCTAATTAGACGGTACAGAATCCTACACTGTAAAGGGTTTAATCCAGTTTAGGCAAACTGATATTGCTAGACCAGAGATCGCGTGACTGGAACGTTGACAATTTCCGCCACGACTTTCTCTTATTTAATACCAAGTAAAAAAAAATGGTTGCTTTGTTCATTAAACGTATTATATATAGTAGAGTTAGTCTTTTTTACGCGTTATATTTATTTGTCTCTAAATAAATGTTTAAACCAAGTTCTCTTTCGAAACGTACCGAAATACCAACAGCACCGTGATTAACCAAAGTAGGTTATATAAACCAAGTCCACCAACCGTTGATCGGATAAAACACGATCTACAAATTTGAGGAAAATAACGTTTTAATCCTTTGTTTACGCCGTGGAAAGGAAACATAATCTAATACACTTTCTCCACATTTCTCTGAGAAAAAATTGCCAAACCATGTTCTGAATTCGAATGCGAATCGGGACCGTGTCGGTGGAAAAAAACATGCATACCCAGCGGGCGAGCTTTTCACCTGAGGTAAATGATGCCACCTGATGCTGTGTCGGATGCGGGTGTGTAACGGCATTAAATCTATTATTTTTATTCCCCTTTTATTGATTCCTTATTACAACTACGCTGCGGAAACATTTAACGTACTTGTTCGAATCTTGTGCGCAGTATAATTGTTTTCTGTTGCCAACCGGGATAATCTATTCTTTGAATGCGTTTTTTGGTGAAACTTTGTAACTAGAATCGTTTTGTTTTGCTTTCGATAGTTTTGAAGAAAACTGTCCGGATGTTATTTGGAATGTGTATAGTTGTTTAAATCGAATCATTCTCTGGATGGGCAAAACAACGGATTTTTGTACTTTTCTTACAAGTTCGTACGTCAGGTCTTCGAAGTTGCAATATCTACTGTCGACTCCGATTCGGACGTTCAAGCAAGAAAACTCGTTTATATTGTTGCCAATTATAACGCGTAAATGTAGTGACAATTGAACTAACTCCAGATTAGATTTTTGAGTTCGCAAAATGTAACATTGAGAAAATATTACAGGAAAATTCCTAATTTTGATTACATTATGTGAATAGCCTGTTGTGCAACAGATCGTAATTGTTCCAATTTTGTTCAGAAAATCGCTCTTTAGTACAGTTTTCATTAGCGAAATTTAAAACAGATTCATAACTGTATCCAATCAATGCTAACTGAAAACAGTCAAGTTTCATTAATTTTAATAAAAATATTTTTATAATTAACTTTTTTTAATATTTAGAATTGAAAAATCAAATCTTGCCACCATCCTTACAGTGGGACCCATGATTTTTTTTGTAAATTACCGTATTCTAAAAGTTAAATTAGGAACTTAGGCTATTTAATTTATGCAGCGTACATTATATTAATCCAAGAGATTAAATGATTTGCCTGAATTTCATATTTAAGTTCCAAAACTAAATATGGTTAGAATCGTCTTGTTACACATAAAAGGACTTTGTGTGACTTCATATCATTAGGAAGCTGGTGAAAGAGGACTAGAAAATGGGTTTATTTAATATAATTTGAATAAAAGGAGCTAGTCAAATAGTTAACTTCTATTTAATTATGGGAGTTGAATAATAAAATATTTAAATGTAGACGAGCTTCAAAATCTAGAAATTGTCCATACTTCTAGTTTACTTTTTTGCGGACTGAAATGTCGTATACAGAGGTATCATGCACCTTATAATCTTATTAACTGACGTGAATATTTCCGTGTTTGTTTTTTTATGTGTGAAGCTGTTGATCATTTAATCTTCTTAAAAGATAATCTCAGTTAGCAGTACCTAACAGATGCCCTTTCTTTACATATTTAATGTTTTCATTAAGAGTTATTTTTTCAAAGTCTGTCTGTTCCCAGTCGAGAGATCAAATCTCTCCTTCAACCATTGATCCGCTCTGTGTGACGGCGTGGCACATATTTTATCCCTTACACCACCCTAATTTGTGACAGTCTTAGTTGAAGTCTTTTGCTTGAACCCTTGTGCTGCAACCTCGAAAGTAGTCAAACCTTATTTATTCTAACAGGCTTCTGTAGTCAGACTTATAATACTTTAACTAAATTTCCAAGGTTTTCTTTCATAATTTTCCTTTTTACACTCAGGTTGGCGAAAAGTGTATTGTCACTGGCACTCAAACGTATATCTGAGTAAAGCAAGACACTCATTAAATGAGTTAAACATCCTCTCATTTATATGGAAATTTGGTAGAAGAGTTGCCGGCTGAGGAGTCATCCTTGCCACCTGACAACGGTTTAGAATTGCATGATCGTTCCTCGAATAGTCGTAGTACAGCTTTCAAACTGCACGCCAATCTGTACAATCCTGTTTATGGCACCAGTAGAAGTACCATAAACAGGATTCAGTAACTGGCATACCTATAGATGGTTGCTATTTGGTTGTTTATATTAATATAAAAATGTCAGTGTTTTCGTAGCCATTGCCATAGTTCTGTGTAGTCACAGATCTGTCATATTTTTTCATTGGAAAGTAAACTCTTCTTTCTCTCTTTTCAGTCTGACCGATCAGAAGAAGCAACGCCAGAGCGGCTTCGGCAGCGGCTGGAGATGGGGGGCAACAAAGACGGGGGCAAGTTGGCCGATGGGCAGCGGTTCGCAGTCCTCAGTTATGAGCAGGTGAGCAAGCTGGACGCGGTCATGGAAGAAGTGATGCCTATCCACGGACGGGGCAACTTCCCGACCCTGGAGGTGCGACTGAAGGATCTCGTCCGGGTGGTCCGAGGAAAACTGGAAAGCGAACAGTCCGTTCAAGTCCGGGACATCCGGCTCAACGGAGGCGCAGCGAGTCACGTTCTGGCCCCAGAAGCGTCGACCTACAACGACCTTGATCTCATCTTTGCGGTGGATCTCTCGAACCAGCGCAACTTCGACAGGATAAAGACTGCTGTCCTGGACTCCTTGCTGGACTTCCTGCCGGAAGGAGTGGTCAAGAAGCGAATCAGCACTTGCAGTCTGAAAGAAGCCTACGTCCACAAAATGGTCAAGGTCAGTATTTCGATACATTGTTTGATTGATCTCATAAAAATTTATAGCAGCATGTTGGCATTCACGGCGATTTAAGTCTAGGTGTTCGGCAGAGATTTTTTGACTGAAAAAGGCTTGTGACTTGAAATAAAGGCTAATGTTTTCCCCAAGAATTTCGGTTCTGGTAAATAAACTGCCCTTGATTGCCATAGGGCAACACAGTTTCTGTATTAAAAGACATTAAGTAATACAGCAGTCTTGGTGAAGAGTAAATGTAAGGCTTTTAGAAAACGTGGTTACATGATAATGATTGACGTGCTTTAAATGGTATATAAGCTTTGTTTGACAACATATTGTGGCAGGGACGTCGCCTCGACTTTTCTATGGCTTTTCTACCTTGTATCTCCCATTATCTGAACAATTACTTTGGTGATGTAATCTTGTGACAAAGTTAGCTTCCGTCTTTATTTCTGACACATAATTTAGAGTTTATAAAATATGAGGGCTTTTCGCTTATATTTTAATATTTGTTAGCAAAAATAATTGAAACTTTTTAATTATTCGCGTTGAGTGATGAATTAATAACCGGTTTTATAATTTTATTACGATTTAAAAAATTCATATTATTGAATGGTTATTAATTTTCTGCTAATTTCTGAAACATTAATGTGTTCTACGTATTTCTAATTTTTTACTAAAATGTTCCTCATCTTATTCGCAGGTGACGAACGGCGATCGGTGGAGTTTGATTAGCTTGAGCAACAACCGAGGCCGAAATATCGAGTTGAAATTCGTCGACACGATGCGTCGACAGTTCGAATTCAGCGTCGACTCTTTCCAAATCATCCTCGACTCCCTACTTCTCTTCTATGGCTGCTCCCAGATGGCCATGAGCGAGAACTTTTACCCCACTGTCGTAGCAGAATCCGTATATGGAGATTTCCAAGAAGCCCTCTACCACCTGCACAAAAAGCTAATCGCCACCCGAAACCCTGAAGAAATCCGCGGGGGTGGCCTGCTCAAGTATTGCAACCTCCTCGTGCGGGATTACAAGCCTGCCAGACCAGAGAAGATAAAGCACCTGGAGAGGTATATGTGCTCGCGGTTCTTTATCGACTTTGGCGACATCAACCAGCAAAGAGCCAAACTAGAGAGCTACCTGGCCAACCATTTCATGGGCGAGGAACAGAACAAATACGAATACCTCTTGGTCCTACATCGTGTGGTGGATGAAAGCACGGTGTGTCTAATGGGCCACGAACGCCGGCAGTCGCTGGCGCTGATAGAGGAACTAGCGTGTCGCACCTACTACTTCGAACATCAAGCGAAAGACTTGTTCCAACCCCATCCGCACATTGTCTTCGGTGGCGGATTCTTCTTCACCCCCTACGCACCTTACCCATGCTCCTGCTCTTGGATGCCTTGCACATGACCAAGTTGCGATTCACGCTCACCGTGCCAACTATCCGGGACATTTTAAAACCGTTTTTTGTTTTCTTCTGCTGAAGCGCTAAGGAAGATACTGTAAAAAAACAACAAAAAGAAACACAAAAAAAAGAAACACAAAAAAAAAATGAAAAATCTCTTCCCGGTTTGTGTTCCGTCGTGATTTATTTTTTATTTCCTAAAGTTGTTGTATTTAATTTTTTCTTTTTTCTTACACTCGGTCCGGGCGGCACCTTCTTATACAATGCATTCTGCGACTCTCTATATTAAAAAGAAACGAAATCTTATATGCAAAGTCGGACGCCGTGTAAAAAATAATAATAAACGAAATCTTATATGCAAAGTCGGACGCCGTGCTTACCCAAAACTAGATAAATCAGCTGGCCGCCATGGAGGTGGATCAAAGATATGATGCCCATCTATGCACCTTTGTATCGTGGGATTTATATGATGGTTTATTTTTTTTAAAACACTCAACTTTAGAAATGTCATCCCCACAAAAGAAGTGCTCCACGATCACCTGTGAATTTCCGTCCTGGCGGCTTGTGAACGAAACTTTATCTGCGCACAATTGCCATCTGTGTAAAGGAGGGGGCTCCAGAATATTACCCAACTACTTGATGTTGTGTTGGAAAGTGCACCAAAAAAACCTTCAAACATCATCAACTCAAGTTTCAGCGAGCAAGAAAGAAATGGAGCACCCCCGATCCTTTCTCTGAAGAAAATAGACATACGTTTACTGCAAATATGTTCTAAACTCGCTTCGTGAGTGTTAAATCCAGTTCTCTACCCCATCTTGTAGCGTCTGACGGGCCAATTCTTTTTTTGATTTGTCTAGTGTCAAATGACTCCTTGTCTAGTCACAATTCTAGATCTGTTACTGTGGCGTGGAGAGTCGCGATAAGGACCGCGTTTCGAACCGGGCACGAAGCTTTAGAATTTGATTTTGTAGCGTCAACGAAAATGTCTTGACTTAACATTTTGGATGAAATGTTACAAAAAAATGAATGTGTTAAATTATATTTGGAATTCTTTTTTGAATTTAGTGTCTGTGATTATATTGTGTATTGCTTAGGATAGTATAGCATGAATTTATGTTAAGGAATTTGTTTTCTTTTTTTATGTATATACTAGCGTTTGTGTTGGTATGCTACCCTTTATACTACTTTCTTTGAGTTTTTTTTTAAATGTAATATAGCATGTTCCAATTTAGTAATCCGAAGTTATATAATTATTGGTGCTAGTTAGTTAAAAAAAAAAGATTTTTTTTTAATATTTAAAGTTGGGTCTTTAATTTTGCAAAAGAATGATTTCAGACACCTTATTTTTGTTAGTAATTAGATTCGAATCCGGGTAAATCTTCTTCTAGGTCTTAACATGACCTGAAGGAAGAATGCCTAAAAAATATCTCAGTGTATTGTAAGTGTGCATTCGTAATAAATCTAACACCAGTCCCAGAAAATGCCAAATGGTTATAGAAGAAAGTGTTAAGGAAAAGTACCCGGTTGCAAGCGGCCTTATGCGTTCAAAACTTTTTTTATTTTTCGTTATTCAGTGTTCTATTTCATTCACTTTCCAAAAGTGGTGTATCTTTACTGACCTTGCCTTAACCAATCGTTCGCTAAGGCCTCTCACCCTGTGACCCCCAACCGGCAACGATTTAGAATTAACCATGTGCAGGTCTAAATTGATACTCATTTTTACATCAACTCTCGATGGCCATTTTGATTCTTGATCGATGGCCACTAGGGTGTAATGTCATAATACTCCACTTGAAACCATTGAAGCGGCTTGCTTCTCAGTTTAAAGTTTGCATATCATGAGATGGACGGGCCAAGGTTGTCGCCATTATTATTAAAAAATAAAAAAAGGGAGATCTACCTCTTTTTTTCTATTGAACATCCTAACGTAGCCGGGAGGGTCACCCAGACGGGGGTATGTGACACGATTTGTTCCCCTGTAGGTTAAAAACAGCGGGGTAATAACAGATGTGATAAGTTCAAAATGCAAACATTCCTTATAAAGAAAAATGATTCACTTAACCTTTTTTCGATGTAAATACTGTTTGTAAAGAAAAGAGTATAATTGAAATGTTGAATTAGAGAGAAATAAAGTATTCAAACTCTCCAGTGTCTCTGTTTTTCTTGTTCACTTTGCTCTTTGTTTATAGCGAGTTGATCCATTTTATAATTCCAAGAAAAGTAATTATTCCCAATTTATGTTCTGGTATATATGCTGTACCCCTCAAGATTATGCGAAAGTTAACCTAATTTGTTTTTATTTTTTTTATCCAATTTTCTATGCGAATAAAAATAATAGGCTCCAAGTAAGCCAAATTGATTATTTGGAGGGGTTTTTTTTCCCCCCTGCGAGCGGATTTTAAACCAAAGGCTGGGACATACTAGCTCCATAACCAAAACACATTCTTATGCCTGAAACATGGTTATTACTAGTTATTGTGAAAACTTATTGACAAAATATTGTAAATATAATTGCAAAAAATATGTATTGTTTACCAATAAATCAAAACAGCGAACATACATGCACAGTACTTTTTAGTGGGTAAATACTGTGCCATCTAAGTGGCTAAAGATGAAATGTGCACAATTGTTCTTACTGTACAGCTCAGGGATCGATCCAGGTATTTTTTAGGGGTCCATTTTTGTGAAAAAAAAATTTTTGTCATGTAAAACCTTCAATTTTAGCAGTCGTGTTTCTATATTTTACGTTTAATATCAAAAGTGTTTCATTGAACCAAATATATGCAGTAAGTTTATATACTCGTGTACATATTTTGTGCAATGCCTCATTCAAAAACTTTAAAAAAAGAAGTCAGATTAGTTTGGAATTCTTTCTGAAAAATGAGTTAAAGTGCATTAGCAAACTTATCCCAAGTCCTAATTCAAGATTGTTTTACATATTTTGAATCCATTTTTAGAAAATTAAAGCGTTAAAAACTACTGATTTTCGCCACTACACACAATTATTTATTAGCAAACACATAGTTAACATAAAGCTGTACTTATTGCATGCTTTGAATATCTTTCATGTTTGTAAAGATTTAGCATATCAAGAATTATTGATTACAAATTAGTGTTCTGAAATTTTGCTTCACTTATTTGGTAGTTCTAAAATTGAGGAGTACCATCTGGTAGAGATTTTGAGAAACATTGATTATATGATTCCATAATTATAACAATGAATTATGAAATAAAGGCTAAAAATAATTATTAATAACATGGAATGCATGTTTTTATTAATATGTTAAAATGTTGACGATATAACACAAAACAAAAAATCTGAAAACAATACGATACTGAATGCAGAATGAATCTCGTAAGAAAGTTTTCTAAAGATTCATTAAAATATATAAAATGTGAGCTTGATTGTATGTTTATCAAGTTTAACTTTTTTACAATCCAATTTACTTCGGATGTTTTTATCGGCTCCTCGGTCTTCTACGATTTTTTTCCCTCACCCTTTCTCGGGTATCCCGCGGATTTTTAAAAGCAAGTCTGTTAAATATTTTCAATCTTGGTTTTGATTTAGGAATAATGTGAAAATCAGAACTATTTGAGCTTATAATTTGATGAATTCTTGTCGAATTTTCACTTTATTTCCCATATACAACTTGCCCTGCATTTAAGGGACTTGATACACAAAATTTTTCTACAATTTTGATCAAACTTATTTAATTTTGTAGTAGATAGATGTAAACTGTGCAGAAACTTAAATTTCTCAAATATTTTTCGTTTTCAAAAGTTTCAAATTTAAATTTTTTTTAAAAATTAAGCCTTTTTAAAAAATGTTTCTTCTCGTACAATTTTTAATATTTTTTTCCCCAAATTTCTTTGAAAGGGACATCTCAATGTACTTAACAGAAATAGGGATCAGTTTTGATATCTACATTAGTTGAGAAAAAATTTCAAAATTTTGTAAAAATATTTGGAAAATATCAATTTTTTACTTTGTACGTTTTTTTTTTATAAAATTTTTTACAAATTCATCCGTATTTCTCTTCAGTATGCATTTGAGAGTGAACAGAAAAAATTTCGATTAATTAGAATGAAAAGAGATTGACTTTTAGCATTCTGTAGCAGACAAAATTTTGGAAAAAAGCAAACTGAGAAAAACAACTTTAAAGATTTCAACACAATAAAGTTGTAATAAAAACAACTTACACCAAGCTATTTTTTTCAGAGTAATAACCTGACATTTAAAAGCCCTAAGGTATCTATTCTATTAATATATATATTATTACTACAATTATTAATTAGCATCATCATTTATAGGGATAATTAGAAAAACGTTAATTTCTTCAAAATTATTTAGTCAAAATATTTAATGATCTGTAGTATTATTATATCAGAGCAAAAATTTAAAACCATTTTATTGACAGTGAGAAATTCAAACAAAAAGAGAAGCGAAAGCAATGATGATTTGCTTAATAAATAGCAACGAAAGCAGTAAAACATTAAACAAATAATAAACCGCTACTGTTTGAAACAACTATCTTGCTCTGCTTTCATGGAAAAAAATTAGGTGGCTTTGCAACTTGCACGTGAAATATGTATGATTTAAACATTAGACGTGGCACGTGATAACGTGTTAGACAAAATAACTTCATATCTCACTAAATATTTGTCTGATTGTTTTGAAACTTTCAGATTATTAAGTCAAAGGTTCAAGGATAATTTTCCACTCAAAATTGGAAAATCGATATTTTCATAGATTTTTCGCAATTCTTAGGGTGCCAAGTCCTCTTAAAAAATTTTCAATCTATTTGAAGATTAAGAAAATCGCTTCGTTGAATAAAGTACCAACAGAATAGCATACTTTACATTTTACTTTAACACAATGACAAAACAGGTTCCCATTTTAGCTTTCCTCAATTCTGATTAAAATACCAAAATGTTGCCACATCATAATTATTTTAAAACCATTTTAACAAATTTTCTTTATTGATGCTTTACTGATAAATTTGGTTTACACTATATAATTAAAAATACCCTCAAAATCGTGTAAAAATATTTCGCTAAATCATTCATTATAAAAAAATAACTTGTTTTACGCTATTTGAAATTCAGCTCGGATAGATAGCAAATTCAAACAGCTGTTGTCCCAAAATATGTGAATATGCTATTACCTCGTGCATAAAGGAACTCCTTATTTATGAAATATATCACCATCTCAAATAATAGTTTTTCTGTTTAAAATGATTATATATATACCTTCGTTATTTACAAGTTATTGACCTCTATTTTGCGATGAGATAGGCATTGAACAAAAAAAAGTTATAATAGTAACAAAGAAGGAGTACAAATTTTAAAGCTCGTACAATAAATAATAACTTTTATAAAAGATTTTTAAGATTGCTTTTATTTGTGTACTAAAATATGGAATTTTTTTCTTCTAGTTATTTTTTGCCTTTTAGTCATTAATTCATTTTTATAAATATTATGGAATCTTGAAATTTTTTTTCAAATTCACTACCAGATGCCACCACATGTACGGAATAAGAATTTAATTAAATGAATCGATTAACTGATTAGTTTTGAAAATATTAAAATAGTGAGTATACTGTCATCAGGAACACACAAGTGTACAAAATTGCAGGCACATTAGAAAAGAGAGTGAAAAATCGATTACCAAATTCCTTCTTTACATCATGGAACAAATCAGTCTAAATAAGTGCTTAAAAATGTTAATAATCGCTGCGCTAAAGTTTTGTGGAATGCAAGTGAAGGCTTTCTAACAATAAAAAATGGTACGCAATGATTCATCCCAAAATCATGAGTACTAACAACAAATATTTTTTCATTGGAACAATTTGCTTTCATTAAATTAATATGCAGCTGGTCAATATTTTTCCTTCATGTTAAACAGTTATCCAAATTTTCGTCAACACCCTCGCAATCTGTTCATAAGTACAGTAGTAGGAGTTATTATAAAGAATGTCAGATAAATTTATCATTAATTTGATTTGACTTATCATAAAAGGAGTTTCAAAAAATGTATCAATTTTAACCTTGGACAGGTCGTGCCCCTGAGAGTTTAATGGTGGCCGCGTGGCGTCTGACAGACACAACCCTGACTGGAAAACTGAGAACGGAAAGGAACCATTCTGGGGGGTAGAGGCAGACGGCCCCTCGACGACGAACTTTTTTTAACTACGCCTGGCAACGAAATAAAATTCGCGTGCCGTCTGTCAGACACCCGTCACCTCTACAGGGTTAAGATTCTTAAAAGTGTTTGATTGAAACTACATAATACGTTTTCGGGCACACGTATAATGCTATTTTAAGACAAAGCATTTTAAAATGGACCAATATAAGTTGAGAAAAACCAGCGAGAATGTTCTCCCTTCAGTTTCTCATGTGCTGCCACCCAAGGCCGGATAAGCCTCGTAGGAGGGCCCCTTTAGAAACCAAAGTTTTCTCATTCAATCTATATAAGTAATTTTTAATTAAGAAATATTAAGACAAACTGAAATAATAAAATATGTAATTGCGCGTTTCCTCCAGGAGAGTGAATTTCAGAATCTCGAAAATAAAAATACAGTAGACCAGTGGCGGACTGGGTCTGAAAATTGTGATTGCCATGAGTCAATAGGGACCCTATCACACCTGCAACGCAATCTTAAATTACATTTTTAAATTTAATTTCTTACAAATATAATAAATGAAATTAATAATATAATAAACAGGGTTCGTACTCCTCCTGAAATTCCTGAAAAACTCCTGAATTTTGCTTTTTTATTCTAAGGGCCCTGAAAACTCCTGAAAATTGTGTTTTTTATCCTAATATTTCTTTTTGTCTCCTGAAAAATTACACTCGAAGAGCAAAATATAAAATTATGATAAAACATAAAAATATGACGTTTCCGTTTTTCCTTATTGATAGAAAGCCGATGGAATCCGGAATTCTTATTTCTGACCTTTCTTAGCTCCTAAAGAGTCTACCGCGCATGTTCCGAGTCACCGCAATTGGGAAAGATGGGAGAATTGATATTTAGTATACTTTTTTGCCAATTTTGTAAAAATTTCCACACTACCCTCTTCTCCCCTAAATTGATTTTTTCACGTTATCTCCTGAATTTTCTGTACTGTACTCCTGAAAAAATCCTTAGAAACTCCTGAATTTTACTATCATATATACAGTATGAACCCTGAATAAATAAATTACTATATTATTATTTAATATTAATAATATTGAGTAATAATTAATTATAATAATAATTTAATAAAAGATATTTCCAATCTAAAAATCTGTTTTATTTATTACTAATTACAGTATACACTATTATTGAAAGTAAAAAAATACTAAATATAAATCGAGTTTTATGATTGAATATTAAATAATTTCGGTGATTGTATAGAATATAGTAATTTTGGAACTATATTGTAACTTTGAGAATTTTTTAAACCAAACTGAAAATAAAGTGCAAATTATTTAACAATTTCATTTTTTTAAAAATAATTATTACTCTCAAAGATTATCAACTCAAAAGTACAGAAGTGTGGTCCTCTTTATTAAGAGCAAGTCAGCAAACTTTTGAGTTTACTAGATAACTGCGCAAATCTATCAATAATTACTCTGCATCCAAATCTAACAATTCCATTTGAATAGAGAGTAAAATATAGGTTTCCAAGTTCTCCTTAGACAATGAATTTCTTAGTATGGTCATGGTCTTTAGCTTCCAAATTTCACTAATAACATTATATTATTCTACACTCAAAAATGGATTTCAAACTCCTTAAAGAGCAAACTTCTTTTAAATTTAATTTAATATTTTCAATCCATGCAGGTCTGTTAGGATGCAAACTGTAACAGGCAAACGAAATTTCTGAGTAAAAGAGTTTAAAAAAAAAACATAATGGTCCGCATTATATAGAAATCTCAAACCACCTCAAATATAATTATAACTATTAGCTAAACAAACTCTAAATAAATATGAAGAGAAAAGATCATGGATAATTAAATATTTATCGGTTATTACTGCCATTGAGCATATCGTCGCTTAACAAGCAACTCCACATCTCAATTTTTTTTTTTAAATTTCAAACAGAAAGATGAAACTGAGGTTTCGTAATCATCAATAATAAATATTTCTGAATTTTTTTTAACATCCGATATTAAGATGAGACCTAATGCCCCTACCAAATGTGAAAAAAAAAATCCAGAAATGTTCTTTACCGGTTCCGAAAAACTCAGTTTTTTCTTCCTCTTTGAAATTTCAAAAAATTGAGATAAGTATGTGGAGTTGCTTGTTAAGCGACGATATAATCCCTCACGCGTTTGGCGGGTAAAGAATATTTCCAAAATTCACTAAATTTTAGGCGAATGCGTTGTTTACAAGTCTCTTTGATAAGAAAATAACAGATTAGAATTTCTAATATTTGATCACATTCAGTGGCGATCTTAGCAAAACGGCCTGCAATTCCTTAGCTTTCGAGTATTTACTTTGACCGAGGTGAGACTGACAAGACTTGTGAAAAATAAAATTTCTGTATTCCGTCTGCATTCTACAAATTTATATTTCATTTTAGTGCTTTTTAATCTTAACGACTCAAACTGTCAGTGAAGACCGTTTTGTTTTGACTCCTCGCTCCAAGGTCCACCTTACCCCAAAAATTAAATGTTAATAATAGCTCGCTCAGCAAAGCAGAATTAAATGAATCCTAACTAAAGCAATGGATCGGTAACAATATCTTATTTTTAAAATGCTCACCAAAAATCCAATGATATAACCAACTCTGAACACAGGAGTGTTGTATATGACATAATTTGATCCAAATGAATAAATTTCTCCTCCACAGTTTTAATATCACTTTCACGTTTAAAATAACAAAAATGTGATTAAAATTATTTGATTCTAAATTCCAAAAGTTAAATTTTTCGTATTCGGTTTTAGCGACAATGTGTGAAAGAAAAATGCCCTCCTTTAGTAGGACATCCATTGTAAGAGATACGAAAGAAAATTCTTTGGATGATTTGGAATTTTGAAATTGGAATAATTTTATAAGTAATTTGTCTTTAAATTGATATCATTAAAAAGATTATTTTTGGAATTTTTAAAATGGTGTAAAAATTATTCTTGTGAAATTATATTTTTAGAAGATATCATGAAAAAACATCAAAATCTTTTTGAATTTTTTAATTAACTGTAATTCAAATTAAGTTTGAGAGTTTTAAAATTTGACATTGATTTTCCTCTTATTTTGAAGAGTACATGTGCCAAATATTATCAAAAGACAAACATTCATTTTTACACATATGGAACTAAAATTTTATATTAAATAAATTAAAATGTTAATTAAATCAATTGCTTTGCTTCCAATCAATGTTACTGTGTGCAAATGCCTACAAATAATAAAAGCGAATGTATGTGTAGATGTTCGTTTGTCTTTTGATCTTCTACAGAACTGTATATTGAGCCTAGAGTTACTAAATTTGGTGCAAACATATTATGGAGGGTGAGAGTGGGCACATGGGAGAGTTTTTTTCTTTTGCTATAGAAGATAGGCAAGTTCGCTTGTCCGTCAGTTTTACGACAATAAAATGAGCAAACAAAAAGCGCGTTGTTTAGCCACGTCAAAGGATCAAATCCTTCCTGCATAGAGAACTTATCCCCTCCTTCTTGCCGGGAGCATCCAAGAAGAATAAAAATCTGGTGGTTATTATGTCCCGGCCTTGCAGAGAAAAGTTTGTGCGTTTTAGCAAAAAACTACTTGATATATTTTGCTTAGAAAAGGCGCAGGAAAATTTACTAGAAAAAAAATTTTCCTTTCTCTCTTATACGTTACACATCCTGGGGGCCCATATTGACTTGTGTGTAAGGGGGCCCACTTGCCATCGGGCAAGTTGGCAACCTGGCCAGTCCACCACTGCAGTAGACTCTCTAATCGGACTTTCGTTACTCCGACACTCCCACTAGTCCGACGCACTCGTTGGAGCATGTTACTTGGTGATGAGTCATTCTTTCCTGTTAAAATTTAGAGACCTCCCTTTCAGTACATGATTTTTCTATTGACCCTCTATAGTCCGGACACTCTCTATAATCCGGCAGGTGTCCGGTTCCATATGTGTCAGATTAAAGAGAGTCTACTATATGTAAAATTTAATTTTAAAAGTAATTTTTTAAAAAATTCAAAACTTTTTTTACACAATCCAAATACTCTGACTCAAAGTTCGCCAGGAAACCTGAATCAGTCAGCCAACTACAAAACAAAGTAGACGTCATGACGAATGTCATACCTCATGGCTTATGTAAACTAAAACACTTTCACTTTACAGACTTTACTCACCTAACAATATGGATCGTAAAGAACACTGCAATACTTTCGATAATTTAATAAAAAATACAATGAAATAACTAGGCAAAAAATGTTTTTGACCGCGTCAACGCTACAAGTACAAGTGGAATGACTAGAGAATTAGAAAAATTTTCGAGCCTGTCAAGCCAGAAAGCAATGTTGTCACTTTTTTATTATTTTTTTTAAGAAAAGGGAAATTAAGAACAAAGAGTTGTAGTGATTTTAAATAAAATCAAGAATTCTGGTTTAGCTCTGGGGGGGGGGCTTTGTGTCTTGGATTCGCCACTATCTGCAAGCGAATTTGATAACATTAAGAATAGTCAAGAATTATATTCTGAAATATAAGTGATACTTGATTTTAATATGAATAAGTTCGTGTGCATGGGTCTTGTAAATTAAATTTAAGCACTGAAATAAATTACCTTGAAAATAATATAAAAAGAAGGATAACGAGACGTCGGAGGTCCCTAGGCAGTTGCCTACTTTGCGTATTTGATAATCTGTCCCTGACTGTCACTGTGCCGTTCTCGTCATCTTACCGCTGTTCAAAATTACGAGGTCCATCCCAAAATAGCCCTCGTGTTGCTTCAGAACGGGATGTTAATATACAGGATTCCCACTTATATCGGTTATACCTCTGTTAACTTCTAAACGGTGACAGCTTAGACCATAAAGTTGGTGTCTAGGTATAGTAAAAAGGCTACGCGCTACTCGATGAGACAACTCACAACGCCATCTATCGGCAAATTTTGGAATTAGCGGTCCTATCTCGTAAACGGTGAAAGATACGAGAAAAAAGTCAATTAGAAGGTTGTAGAGCACTCTCGATTTAGTACGAAAAGGTACCTTGCGCATATTAATACTCAAAACAGAATGCAAAAATGAACATTTGTTTGGTCACGATTTCGAAAATTGTCTGTCATAAAGAATGGAAGAAAGAAACTGAGACACATCCCTGTCTTCTGGATCATTTATTTATATTGCTTAAAATGCTCTCCATTAGCCACTATACATATTTACACTCTGGACTGGATTTCTTGCTGCACATTGTGCAACATGGCAAGTGTTACGGAGGCACAAGCATCAGTAATACGTCGTCGAAGATCCTGCAATGTTGGCGGAGGGGTCGCATATACCTGCCTTTTAATGTGTCCCCATAAGAAGGTCTTTTCTCGCTTCGCTCACGTTTCACGACGCCATAGTGTTGAAAATCACAACCAAACAAATGTTCATTTTTTACATTCTGTTTTGAGTATTAATGTGCGCAAGGTATCTTTTCGTACAAAATCTAGAGTGCTCTACAACTTTCTAATTGACTTTTTTTCACCGTTTACGAGATAGGACCGCTAATTCCAAAATTTTCCGATAGATGGCGTTTTAAGTTGTCTCATCGAGTAGCGCATAGGCTTTTTACTATACCTAGATACCAACTTAATGGCCTAAGCTGTCACCTTTAGAAGTTAAGGTGGGAGTAACGGATATAAGTGGGAACCCTGTATATACTTCCATGTCACCACCACTATGTCCCCGTATGTAGAAACATTATGATTCTTTGTAATCGGTTTAGATGGACGTGAAGTGGAAGCATACCAAAAAAAAAAAGTTAGCAACCTAAAGAAAAATTTTGAGATAAATAACTAAAACAAGGAAACTTAAATAATAGCAGAAGTGTCCATAGTATCTCTAAAAGAGTCTCGAGCAGTAGAAGAGTCCATGGGTGTCACAAGAAAGACTTTCGTGATGGTTTTTTATATTTTTTTTTATTACTGAACTTCGTACTCAATGAAAGAATGAAGTAGGAGAGAGCAGATGGCAGATCTTATTTTTTAAGGATATGGACTGAAAAGCTGACTGTTGGCAAACATAAACCTAACAATATTGTAAACTTTATTTCTTGACTGTTGATTACCAGCAACTTGGCGTAACCAAATATGAATAAGATGGGACGCAGTTTTCCTTAGATGCCAAGATTCCGTTAATGAACATTCGGTTGCATAATGTAACTTACTTTCCATGCCTCCGCAGCTAAAATACTCTGAAATTATTAAATTAAATCTGTAGAGGTAAGTAGGAAACGGGCCGTGTCCAGTAAAGAAGATTATTTCCTCTCTTCTCCATGATTCCAGACGCATTTTGTCTTTTGGAATTAGATTATAAATATCTCTTCCAGTCACATCTTCATTTTGCCACTTGTCAAGCAGGATGTTAATATAACTAAAACTAAAAAAAATCCTGACTGTCACAATATGGCCGGCCTTCACGTGACGAAGATGTTCGGAAGTGGACTGCTCTCCTTTGCAGACCGCATAGGATAGAAGGGGTCCCGTGGTGGAAGCCCTTGTATTTGAAGGGGTCCTTGGGTTTTCTGTGGTCACAGCTTCCAACTAATTTGAAATCGCAAAATACAGAGGATGATGACTACGGCCTTTCATGGTTATAGAGTCTTAAGAGTTCATAGAAGGGCTTCTGTCCCTGTTGATTCTGTTAACTCCTACTGGATATTTCGGTTGGCGGGCCCGGGCCTTCGGCCGCGGCCTTGCTGAAGATGTATGAATAACTGCAGGGCTTCCCACAACCTCTGACTATGCGCACGTTCGCGGTGTCGGGGGGGAATGTTCTGTAAATCTTTGTCACAATATGTCTTCTTTTATTAGTAGTAAAGAGACTCGGTTATGTATTATGGACCCCTTCTCATACTTATTGGGGCCAAAATTTGACACTAATCTTCAATTTGGTTACAAAGATAATTCTAAAATTCCCATCTACCTTTTTAGTATTTCAAGTAATCGCGTTCACATGCACACGAATTGACAGACCGACAGTCAATCAACCCAATGACGAATTTAATCCAAAAGTTGATACATATCTGCAGTACAGGGAGGAGCTATCGGGCTGCAGCCCCCCAGAGCTAAACCAGAATTCTTTATTTTATTTAAAATCATTACAATTGTTTGTTCTTAATTTTCCTTTTGAAAAAATAATAAAAACGTGACAACATTGCTTTCTGGCTTGACAGGCTCGAAAATTTTCCTACTTTTCTAGTCATTCCACTTGTACTTGTAGCGTTGACGCGGTTGCAGACATTTTTTGTATAGTTATTCCATTGTATTTTTTGTAAAATTTTTGAAAGTATTGTAGTGTTTTTTATGATTCTTATTGTCAGGTGAGTAAAGTCTGTAAAGTTAAAGTGTTTTGGTTTACATAAGCCATGAGGTTTGACATTCGTCACGACGATACAAAATTTTTATGACCTCAGGCCCCCCCCACCCCGACCCGAATTCTGGATTCGCCATTGCAAATCTGCAATTCTGTTGATAAAAATATTTGCCTAATTACATCCATCTAATTCGTTGTTTTGTGTTATTGTATTCACATGCCCACGGACAAACAGATAAACAGACTTGCCATTGACCGGTTTCATCCAGAAGTTGATAAATCTACAAATTTGATGTAAGAAACACATAAAATTTCATCCATCTAGTTCGTTCCATTTTGCATTTTCGTGTTCACATACAGAGATAACTTTAAAAGTGGGGAGGGTCTCGGACTCCGGGAGATCTAAAACGCGGCGATAGATAAATTTCTTGGTTCTGTATTTCACACTTAGACAGAAAAAGAAATAAGCATATGAATTTAGAGTCATAACTTGTTACTTAACTTTTCACTATTTATCGAAAATATTACGAACGAATTGTTAATATATATGATAGTTTTTAAGATGATATTTTATTTGTGACTAGCTGTTACCCGCAACTTCGTGTTCGAGGAATTTGAATTATTAATTTTTTTTAAATTCACGAATGTAAATGTTTCGTTACATATTGAAAGGGGAAATTAAAAGTTCTGACGGTTGATAATACATAATTGGACAGACATATACAATAACGAGAGTGTGCTGTATATGTCTACTGTTAGGTAATTTGTTTATGCTAACACACCTTTGTATACTACGTTTTTTGTTTTAGTTTTTTGCACGGATGTAGAGGTTTTGTGGGCTGGACACACGTGAACACGCCACATATAGTTGCCCATGAGAAAAATATGGTTTTTCTAAATGTACTGCTGTCACTTTGAGTGTTTGGCATTGAGCCTGGTAAATGCTATTTTTAAAGGGAAATGATACCTTTTGAACCGGGATGGTAAATCCTTCGGTTTTATCAGAATGCTTGAAATTAAAACACTCTCTTCTCTCGTTATGCCAGTCATAACAGTAGCTCGCACGACGTTTGAACCTGTGTGTGTAATTTGTAACCGTGTGCCATTGCGCAGTCTTGGTACATCGAGGTTACGTATCAATAGTGCTAGCACACCGACTTTTAATCTCAGCTTGTCGGAAGGTACCCCTGACAATTCTAAGGAATTGAAGAACTCTGCAGGATATGATGTTACTTGTTATTGCTCATTACCGTATCTACAGATATATATATATATATTCTATAATACCTCCCTCCATTTATGACATTTTTTTTCATTTATCCGACCTCAACTTTCATTAGTCAGTGTTAAAATTACCCATTCAATAACCACTCTCTATTGCTCATATTAGATTGTAATGCAGGATAAACCTTTCTTATCAGTTCCTCTGTACTATGAACAATTTTCAAAAATTTCCCTTTCAATTTAATACACTGTTTGAATCTGTTTTAAACTGACCTTCACCAATTTTCTAAAGATGTGTCCTGGTTCAGTGTCATTGAACAGCTGAACTCTCATATTCGAAGCGAGTTTAAATTCTTTGACATGCTCCCATAACGGAGACGTCTTTAAGCATGCATCAATTTCATCCACTGGTGACCCCTTGTTATTACAGGTTGAATCTGTCTAAAATTACCTGACATCAATACAGCCATCCCTCCCATGATACTTTGGTTATTATTGATATCTTTCATAGTTCCATTTAAAGCTTCAATTAGCTTCAACATATCTTTTTTGAGACACTACTGCGTCAGCAGTTTTTTTGTCTTTCCGAATTTGAGTTAAGCTAATTTGAGTAGATTGAGAAGGAAAAACTTCCAAGTACCGCCAGAAGCATTCTGAAAAATAACCACTTTCACCACTTTCAATCTGTTGTAAAACACTATTGAAAACGTTTTTTTGTCCTGAGTTCAACCGTGGACCGAACTCAGTTAGCCGCTATTGCAATTCTATATTGAAGGGCAGTTTCTGCGTTAGGTCATTAATAATTTCTTCTATCCTACTCGGTGTACTCATTCCTGGGCAGACAAAAATAAACTGCACGTCTCAATGGAAAAATCAAGCTATGTCCTCTTCAGCAAGCTTGTAAGAGGACCAACGATTAAATGGGAGAACCAATCAATTAGCCGCAAAAACCATTTAAAATATCTTGGCGTTACAATAGATCATAAATTAAGATGGTTACCACACGTAATAGAGCAGGGCAAAAGAGCCATGGATCAATACCAACATCTTTGCAGAATCGCAGGAAAAACTTGGGGTATCAACAAAAACATCAGAAGGCTATTGTATAAAACAGTTATAAAAAGAACACTATGCCATGGAGCAGCTACCTGGGGACATAATATGACATCCCGACTACAGAAAAAGCTTGACTCCATCCAGCGTCTGTTTCTTCTTTATATTACTGATGCATACAGGACAACCCCAACCGCTGCCCTCCAAGTGGTCACCGGTCTTCAACCCCTCCACCTTCAAATCCAACAAGAAGCAACTTATGCCCGAGTTTCTCGAGCAAGATCTTCATCCAACTTTTTCACCCTTATATTCAGCCCAACAGATTACGAGAGCGAAAACAGTGGAATTCATACTCACCCCCCTAATTTTCTTCTCCACAAACAAATTTCACTTGCAGAAAATCACATAGACTCAGGAGCCAAGGCTGTATATATTGATGGATCTAAAACGGACGAAGGAACTGGTAGCGCATATTGCATTCTCGAAAACTATGGAATAATAGCCTCATGGCAAGGTAAACTTGGTCACAGCAATTCGGTTTTCCAAGCTGAAATCATTACAATTAGAATGGCAATTGAAGCAGCTTCTTCCCTTCATAAACCAATCGAAATTTGGACAGACAGTTTGTCAACTTTGATGGCCATACTTAATCCTAAATCCCACCATAGTATGGTCCGAGAAATTCAAACCCTTTTACACTCCCATAAACTCATTCACCTGAGATGGCTTAAAGCCCACGTCGGTTATTTAGGCAACGAATGCGCAGACCAATTAGCCAAAGAAGCCATCTCAAAAGGCGACCCTTTCTTTCTCCCTAAGCCACTTTCCTACCTGAAATCTGAGATTAAGTCAGCTGCTTTAAACATATGGCAAGATAACTGGGATAACGGAGAAACTGGCCTCAGTACACACGATATAGTGCCTAGGGTCTCAAACAAGCCAGTAGGATGGAATAGAGAAGAGATAATGTTCGTTTCAGGACACGGGCCTTTCCCTTCATACCTTCTTCGCTTCAATCTTCGAACACATGGCAACTGCTCGTACGGAGAAAAAGGAGATCCAATGCACTATGCCACAAAATGTTGGTTTACCCTCTCCTGACATTTTCAAACTCCAACAGTGTCACTTAAATTACAGTGGTTGAAAAAATTCTCACGAATAACTTATCAAGAACCCGACTTCGACTCCTACTGCGTTTCATATGTGATGAGAATAATCTCATTGTAGAGGATAATAATTGAGCATTCATCCACCCAGACTGACACACACTTCCGGCTACTTATGACTTTTTCCCCCTCTACGTATTTTCTTCTTTTTTGTTTTGTTTTCTATATTGTTCTGTTCAGTGCATGTTTCTTTTTCATTTTTATTTGTTTTTGTACCTGTTACTTGTTTTTGTCCTTTCACAAAAAACAAAATTCACCTCCATCTATCCAAACCGGAAAGGAGCCAAATGGCTCTAAACACGGGGATGCAGATGGTGTAATGTAATGTAAAGGTGTACTCATTCCAAAACTCGATAGATCTTTACCAGTTATCTCAATATCACTTAAGCCTACTACATTGTACTGAATGGTATCATCAGGCCCTTACAATCTGTGGAATATATCATCCACCATGCTATATGTCATCCGCTTCTATCATTCAAAAGAATACATGATACAAAATATATCTTCTTAAAATGTCCTTTAGTTATAATTAACATTAGTTTTTAAATTTGAATCTAAAAACTCTTGCAACTATATCATATCTATCAATAGATTTCTCTCCTGGCATCAATTTATCGAAAATAAAGGATAAATAAGGATCTGATAAGGGAAAGATACAAATATAAATAACTAAAATTGAATAGACTGCAAACCCAAAAAATTAAAATCAAGCGTCGAGTTGAGTAATTTCAGTTATCATTCCACAAATTAATTATTTTATTTATTTCTTTTCCCATTAAGATAACATAATCGTGGTTTTCTTTACGATCACGTGATGTTTGACTTTAAAAATAAGTTATTCCACGTGTTTACGCTTTTCTTAAGGATCACGTGACAGTTGATTTGAAAATAAAGTTGTAATCTTCATCGCGAATAGCTGACTCAATGGGCCTTTCTTTGATAATTATTTAATTGTTGTCTGTAGTCAAAAATATTGAATTTATGATCAAATCAAACATCCTTTGTCCATTCCAGGGTTTCAAGCTACAACTCTGCTAATTTTTATCCAAATCCGTTTGGTAGTTTGGTCATGAAAGCGTAACAAACAGACAGACAGACACACTTTCGCCTTTATTATATCAATAAGGATTAAGGATTATTGTTTCACTATTAAAAACATCATGATTTTTCAATATAAGTAGGAATAATTGTTTCGAAACCGTTGAAAAGCTATCATTTTATTTTCCACAGAGTGAGTCTAGACTGTAACTGTTGCGAAATGTTTATTATTGAAGTTGCTTCTCGTCAAAACGAATCGATTGATACATCTTAGAAATGTAACAAATTGCTGTTTAGACGCTTTTGTTTTTCATGGTTGTAAAAATGGAATTTTGCAATCAATTTTTCACTTCATAACGTACTAGAAATCCGAAATTTTATACGGCTGTGTTTTTCCAGTTACCATACAACATTTCAATATTTTTAGAACTATCAATTAATGGACTAATTTTAATTCCGTGTCAGTTGAGCCACCTGGCAGTGAATTTAAGAAAAAAAAATTTATAAGATTCCTGAACATTTATGACTAACCGCCCTTGGCGACCAGCTTATTCCTCGGTATTAGTGAGAGTTGAATTTCACTTGGATCTCTTAAACATAATCTTGTATCCATGGTTCTTTTAACATCGTATTTTTGAATATGTGATAGACATTTAAGACGTGTTATTATTTAGCCTTGCACATATTCTGTGCATTGTGTACATGAACATCCCTAATGGCGTCAAGTCACATGACGTATCTGTCCGCGTCATAAAATTGCGCACTGTCAGCGCCAACTTCATTTTCTTAAGCGAGTCATTCGCCGTTGGTCCATTTTGGAATTTTTGGAACACGGGAAAGAAAACCCAATCGTCAAGGTCGAAAACATATGTGGAGCAAATGATTGGAAGTGATGGAATTCCAGCGAACTCAAAATCCAAAATTTCATCCTTAACATTTATGATTAGCCGCCCTTGGCGACTAGCTTATTCCCCGGTATTAGTGAGAGTTGAATTTCAATTGGATCTCTTAAACATAATCTTGTATCCATGGTTCTTTTAACATCGCATTTTTGAATATGTGATAGACATTTAAGACGTGTTATTATTTAGCCTTGCACATATTCTGTGCATTGTGTACATGAGCATCCCTAATGGCGTCAAGTCACATGACGTATCTGTCCGCGTCATCAAATTGCACACTGTCAGCGCCAACTTCATTTTCTTAAGCGAGTCATTCACCTTTGGTCCATTTTGGAATTTTTGGAACACAGGAAAGAAAAACCAATCGTCAAGGTCGAAAACATATGTGGAGCAAATGATTGGAAGTGGTGGAATTCCAACGAACTCAAAATCCAAAATTTCATCCGCGGATTCCAATTTGGGACCTCGATGCGAGGGAAGCGGTAAAACAAAGGATCTGCATACATTGGGACCTCGCTTCGAGGTTAGAAATGAAACTCGAAATCCCCCGTGTTGAGGAAAAGATTTGTGGATGGGAAGATTTCTGCGACTTTGATCCTCGTCTCAAAACAAACTTTGGAACATCCGTGAATGTTTTGCCTAATTTTTCGACTAAAATGAGTGGAATACTAACCAGTTGTTAGGACAAATGGCTTAGCCTTTCTTTCTTGTGAATGCCCATCTTTATTCCTCATGAAAAATATGCAGTTGATATATGCAGCAACAAAAAAAATATGGTTGCAAATTATGTTAAAAAATATTTTTAAAAATTTTTAAAATTAGGGGAAAAATTGGACGTCAAATAAATTAGTATCATTGAAAGGATAATTTTTTGCATTTTAAGGTGTTGTAAAAATAATTTTTTGATAAACATCGTTAGATATTTACAAAGATTTACTTGATAATATTTTAAAAAATATATATAGGGTGAATTTCCTAAAAATAAATAATTTATATTTAAATTTAAAAATACTAAGAATTCAGTAGTCGTCAATAAAGGCGAATTTCTTTTAAATAATCGGTAGTGTTCTTCCTTGATATTCTCCTATACCTACGCAATATGGGGAGTTTTGTGTTTAACTTCGCAGTATACAGAAGAGAATCTAGCATGCATTTTGAACCACTTACCTTTGACCGAGTGGGTTCGAAATAAGATATATATGCATAAATTTTTTGACAAGTCCACAAACCAAATTTCATCTATCCAGCGTTTTGAGGCATCGTGTTGACATACAGACAGATGGTTTCTCCTTTGATGGATTTCTCCAAAATTTGATACACATCTACAAACAATTTTATTGATAGAACAATATACCAAATTTCATCCATCTAGCTCCATACATGTTTGAGTTATCGTGTCCACATGCACACTGGCGGACCAAAAGATTTCCCTTTGAGGGACTTCGTCCAAAAGTTGATACAATTCTACAGTTTTAGTTTTAAAACCGCATACCAAACTTCATTTGCCTACTCCTTTTTGATGTATGAGTAATCGTATTCACAGAAAGACAGACATAATCCTCGAAATAATTTTCTTGCATTCAGGTAGGTCTAAAACGTCGATAGTCATTGAAATCCCGAGATCAAATGTTTTGACGACTAAAATATTTTCTCTACAATATTTCTCTTTCATGCACGAAAAAGTAAAAAAAGCAGAAGTAAGCCATATAAAGCGGAACATTCACGAGGACACCGTTCCACTCCATCTGGAAAGCCTCGTACCAAAACCCGTCGTCAAAGCGAATGTCCAATGAGAATTTTACTGTTGTGGTCGAAGAGTTTGGAAATCCAACGTCGTTTGTTACCCATTTGGCGCATTCGATCATAAAACTGAAATACGATCCTCGAGAAGGGGAGGGAGCACCTCTCTCAAAAGCGAAAACCACCCGTGGAGGGAGGCGGATCGGGTCGGGAGTCTTGTTTTGAAGGCGGAAGGAGGAGCAGGTGGAGATCGCAGCGGCCGGCAGTGCGTTTTGGAGCCTTCGTGAATGACCCTCCTAAACGGATGGACTGAAAATTGGCACCATCTTTAGCAAAGCGATCCAAATGGACTGGAGCGCTCCCCTCGTGAATATGCCCAGCTTAAGAAAGTCTGTCATAACGTGTGGTCAAACATCATTGTTTCTGTAGTATTGTTAATGTCTTATTGTTCCAGTTATTATTGATCCAATTATAAAAATCCTTAATACAAAATTACCTTTGCCACTGACGGTTTTTCTCAATCTTTTATTTTGTGGTTTGGTCGAAAACTATTAAGCGATTTCTGTTTTATGATACGAGTTCGATTCCTGCGCTTTTGATTTTTTGATTCAAAATTACGAGATCCGTTTCAAAACTGATCTTGCGATACATGAAAATGGGACGATAATATAACTGAATTAAAACGCTCTCTTTTAAACTTATTTTTACCCGTAACCACGATAATTACATGGAAATAAATGTGTTAAAATCTGAATTAAGCGGAAAGCAAATAATTGCAATTATTAAGAATGAATGCAAATTTTGTTCGGACGTGAGAGCCAACAAAATGTACTAAAAACGCTTTCTTGTACAACTTTATAACATCGTGAAGAAAATCGAATATACATTTAAAGGAAGTATTATATATTCCTATTAATGGATTTGGTTCAAAATTTGGTATACATCTATAATGTTGGTGAAAAGACCCCATACCAAATTTCATTTATTTAGTTTGTTGCGTTCTTAAATTATCTTGGTCACAGAAAAACAGATATACTGTTCAGCAACGGATTCCGAGATTACCACCTTTGGACGAATTTACACCGGAAAGGGGTGTCAGGCAATAAGTCATATGAGCGCATTTCCGGAGTTCTTTGTTAGATCACGCTTAGTAAAATGTAAACATCACCCTTCCATTCTTCACTTTCCCCTATTTTGATGAAAATAACTCCAACCGGCGCATGCGCAAAAGCGCGGAGGGTTTCCGAATCCGATGCTAAACAATAGTTCTTTTTTGTTTCATACTCAGTGATATTTAAAACACTGAAATCTATTAAAATCGCTTGTTTTTTTTAACAGTAACTGTATTTTCTGTATGCATACAGGTTTAAGAAAAATTAAAAATTGTCATCAAAGAATTATAAATTAATATTCCTATATGTTACCTTGTTTATATGCCTTTTTTATTCGTTATAGTGATATCGATATAGTCATTATATAGAGCGGAATACCAAATGGTGGACTGTAAATTTTCTTTTAATAGAATACCTAACATTTAACCTAATTTTTCTGTGTTTCGTGAGCTGATTAGAAGTGCACATGCACTTAATGAAAAAATAAAAGTTCAAACGTTATACTATGAATATGCACTTTGTTTCAAAATTGCTGCAGTTTAATTTTTTAGTTAATAGTCACATGAGCTAATAGTTAAAATTCGTAGGGATATAATGTTTTTCGTTTCAGTCGCCGAATAAGTAATTTTTATGACGCACTGGCGAGGAAAAGAAAG
The DNA here is from genome assembly GCA_013235015.1 of Araneus ventricosus. Classification (NCBI taxonomy): domain Eukaryota; kingdom Metazoa; phylum Arthropoda; class Arachnida; order Araneae; family Araneidae; genus Araneus; species Araneus ventricosus. Next base: position 11,182 of record BGPR01001017.1, on the reverse strand, counting down.
GAAGTTCTGGGAGGATTTTCTTGGCAATAATGGAAGATTTTTGGTCCGAAGCCAATAAAATATCTAATATGTCCGAGCTCATATTTCAAATACTTTTATCCTGCATGCCAAAGATTCATTATGTAAGGTGAATGTACTAGTAACTGGCATTCTAAGAAGAACTTAATTTTTTTAACTTTTACATCGCAACTTTTAAATAAATATATAAATGACTCCAAATTTTGAATAGCTGTTTTAGCATAGAAATGAATTTGAAAATGAGAAATATAAATTTAGAATACAGATTCTATCGGAATAAAATATTAATTAGATTATTATTTATTTTCTAACACATGTATAATTATCAAAAACGGAGTTCTACCTTGGACGTTTTCTTATACTTCTTTATAAAATAAAGCAGTGGGATTATTCTCTTTTATACTTTCTCATATACTAATACAATACGCCTTGTTTTGTGTTTAGCTTCTTAGTATAGTGGAGAGAATTGTAGAAGCCCCTTGGCTGATAGAATGCAAATTTGTAGATGTGCAATTTTAGTGTCAAGTCCGCACACAAAATTTCACGTATCTTGCTTGTTGCATTTTTGAGTTATTGTATTCGCATACACAAGGACAGAAAGACAGACAAGCAGTGAAGAGATTTAGTTCAAATTTAGATGCACAATTTTGGTGTAAAGATCATGTACTATAATTCACCCATTTAGCTTGTTGAATTTTTGAGTTATCCTGTTCATAGGCATACAGACAGATATATTTATAAAACAACAAAATTACAAACGACACATAAGCATAATTACAAACGACACATAAANATAATTACAAACAACATAATTACAAACGACACATAAACATAATTACAAACAACATAATTAAAAACGACACATAAACATAATTACAAACAACATAATTACAAACAACATAATTAAAAACGACATAATTAAAAACGACACATAAACATAATTACAAACAACATAATTACAAACGACACATTAACATAATTGCAAACAACAAGGACCAAGGGAACTCTAAAATGGATCAGAATATCGGAGTCAAAATTTTTTAAGGATTACTATATTTTCTCTTTATTTACGAGAAAATAAAAATGCTTCTTAATTGCGATCAAAAGTAACAATGCCGATGTGGTATGCCATCAAACGTTTTCGAAAGACATCGTTAAAAGTCCTCTAAAAGTATCCAGAATACATTTTACACTAATGATTTGCCGTTATAGTTTTTTTTAAATTTCGGAATTTAGATCTTTTCAGGCTTGAACTTCAGACTGTAGTAAGGAAACGGTATTCACGCCACCCGGAAATTCAAAAAATTATTTTTTTCAATGATATCGGTTGATTTCTGTGTTATTCTTTCTGATATCTTCACCTGTCGACTGTTATTTTTACTATTAATTATAGTCATGATAACGTGCACACAAAAAAATGTATTTAATATTTTCTCTACATGGAATGCAATCTAACCTTGATTAAATGCAGTAACTAAAATATTCTCGTTGGACGTGAATGGAAACGCCTTTGGTAAATGATTTGGCTGTTTATGGACACATTTTGGTACCTGAAAAAATTTTACTCCTGTTGTTTAATCATGTTACAGTTGCCTATCTCATAGTGTTGGCCATGTCTATACGAAACTTTATTGCGATAAACCAGTTAATATTTGGATAACACATATTCGTAATTGGAATCTTAATTTGGATAGCAGTGTTATTGCAGTCTGAATAAATTGCCCTCCCTCCGATGGGCCATAAAAAAAAGGCAAGAGTAGAGGAGAAAATGAATTTATTACTAAAGATATTTACAAACATGGTTACTTTGCGACATAATAGCCGTGAAGATTCAGGCATTTATCATACCTGTGGACAAGGTTTCCGATTCCCTCGTCGCCGTTGATATGAGATGGTCCTTAACGCTGCTTTGAATCGCTTCATTTTTCTGGAAACTTTGGCCTCCCATCCAGTTCTTCAATTCAGGGACAAGATAAAAATCACTCGTTACTAAGTCAGGGCTATACGCCGAGTGATCAGACACGTCCCATTTAAACTGCTCCAGAAGCTGCTGGGTTACAACAACACTGTGAGGGCGGGTGATGTCATGAATAAGGACGTCTCCAGAAGTCAGAATGGCTCTTCGCAGTCTCTTAAAGTCTGACAAGAAACAGCTACATTGATCGTTTTCCATAAACCAATCTTCTGTTTGAAGAAAGCGAGTAAAACTACGCACCTCGCACTTGGCAGGAACATTAATTCTACCAGCCATGCCTACGTGCCGAGAGCTCAGCTCAGACCACACACAGACTGGCGTAGACAGTAGTTGAGGTTATGGTTAGAGACATGCGCAGTCGCCCAGCTTCCATCCCCACCTCCTACCACTTGTCTGTCTGTTTAGCGGCTCGATCGGAGGTTGAAAAAAAAAACGACATCGTAGTAAATATTTATATCATTCATTCTCTAGAGGACTTTCATAGCAAAGAGAACCATCGATATTCAATGTCCATTTTGGAGAAGGTACTAAATCCGCTTTCTCAACGGTTCGCGACTAGTCATTTAGATTTTTGTCTTTGACTTTGAGAAGGACCGCAGTTTCTTTAATTGTTACCATAAATTGAACGTTGAAATCACTCTTCTCAAGCATGTTTATTATTCGATTTAAATGCAATATGCCCACCAGTGCATTAATGGGTGCATGGCATGGCTGAGAAACATAAATCAGAGGAAGAAGGTTATGGGCTTTATCCTCTAACTGTACTCTTAACCAGCATTATTCAAAAACTTTTAAAACCATTGTGCACTTGAGCAAACAATTGCTCGCTGCTGTCAGGTTGACTAAAGTAGATTTTCCTGGTTTTCCTTCCAAGAGAAACACATGCGTGAGGACAGTTTCCTCTGAAAGTCTTTTATGTAGGCAAACTGCTTACATATACTGGAGCTATGTCAGATTTTCTGTCGGGTGCCCCTATGGTGCTATCTAAGGTATTTCGCTTCGCTTTCACCAACAGAAGATGTTAATCTTCCCCTTCATTACGAGACCTTGGCTTGGCTGGATATGCTATACCACCTAGTGTAATCAAAACCTCAAAAGGAAATAGGAAGAATTGACTGGTGAATATCATTCGAACAGCGTGACGTACTGAAGTCAAGTTTCCATAACACAGATAAGATAAGGTTGCTTTAGTTGTACCCCTTATGGAAAAAGGTATAAAAATTACAGGTTTTATTAAATAACGGATAAAATTTTGTATTATTCTCAACTTTTAAGAATATTGCACATATTTATTACAAGAAAGTTCAAAATGCACGCACTATGTCGAAATAAGTAAACAAATTTTAAAGTAATAACATCGGTACGATTAAGGAAACCGGTTCTTAAGTCGTACCATCTATGTCTTAAGTCGTACCTTAGAAGCAAATGAAGCATGATACCTTAAGAAATAACAACATTTAATTTATTGTATTTATTTTGCTACGTCTTACGAAATATGCGCGAAAACTATAAGAAAACAACCGAAAACTTATTTTCCTTCGAGGTTACTTTGTAACGTATCGCAGCTCCCTTCTAAATAATGGAATTAATTTCGTTGATGCTAGTAGTCATCGCAATACCGTCAGCGTTGCTGATTCGACGAAATCAAAGTCAGAATGGAATAGATACGATTTAGGCTGTGATATAAGGCTTGAGCAACCTGACCCTGCTCATAGCTAAACTTAAAAGTAAAAAATTTAATTCCAATATGACATCTGAATTAATAATAAAACCATAGTTTATGCATCTGAATTAGCATAAAAGACTTTATACAAAAAAAAATCCAAACGCTGTCGTCACATTAGACATTCACTGTTAGTAAAGCAGCGAGCTTCGCTCAGAAACGTCCAATTTAGACCACAGGTTCAAACGTCTCTTTTCGAGACCAAAAGTTCATCTCGCTCTCGATTTTTATCACCTATTCCTATTGAGCCACAGGAGTCATACTTAATTACCTCATCTGATACCGAGATTAACAATGATCATCACTTCTTCAAAGAAGGCCACTTTAGTAGTTGCCACAACTGTAACGGTCATAAACAAACCATCATCCAATGCAACAATAAACGGGCCTCCAAAGGATTATTTTTCACTCAAATGCTTTTCTTGTGCTCTCCATAGATAATGGACGTCTCTTTTCTAAAGGCCAGCAGGTTGTTTTACCCACAACAGGTACAAAGAAGAGCACCTCTAAAGGAATTTTTCACCTGTTGCTTATTTAGTTCTCTATAGAGCACGTGTTCTCCGTGTATCCAACAAGACTTCTAAGCGGTGATGATGCAAAATACGTCGCAACAGCATTAGTCTCATGTCATTCTCGGCTCCGGTATCAGATGTTTCCGTAAGACCGATTCCATCAAACTCCTCCGCGTATGTTCTTATTTCTGTAGGAAGCACATGTTCCCCTTGTGCCCAATAGTATTGCTAAGCGGTGATGATGCAAATACGTCGCAACAGCAGTAGCTACATGACATTATCGGCTCCGGTGTCAGAGATTTCCAAGAGGCACGATTCCATCAACTATCCCCTAGGTTGATCCGAAGTGGAAGTCTGAAAAATAGAATGCTTACTGAGATCCTGGCCTATTCTTTTAAACGCGATCTAAAACTTCAAAGTCCACCCTTATAAACCCTCCTGTAGATAAAAAAAAATGGAAAATGAATTAAACAAAGCAAATAACATCAAGATCTGAATCCCAGTGTATCAGCTACTGACGTATAAAGTAAATCAAGATTTGAATCGCAGTCTACCAGTTACTAATGTTATTTATTTTTTCTTCTTTTTCGGGTCATTCTACTAATAAAGTCAAAGTACAAAGTCACCAGTAGTAATGGAAGGATGAAATCATCAATAAATCAAATTTACTTGATATTTTTCATTAGACAGAATCAAAATAGGAAATTTTGATGAGTATGAAAGCTATCAAAACCAACTTTATTAAAGGAAGAAAGATCAGTAACAATCGATATAATTCCTTTTTATTAGTATAAGGGCTATAAATCATCGGGCACTCACACCACAACCATCTGGAGATAGAAAATATTTCATAGACAAACAGCTAGAATTCCAATGTAAAAAATGGCACGTGTGTCAAGTTTTAACTTAGAATCTTAACGTGATAATGTTTATAGGCAGGATACTGTCGGCAAATGCGACATGCGACGTACCTGACGCGACATGCGACGTACGTGATACGACATGTGATGTACGTGATGCGACATGCGTGATGCAAAAAGCATTCAGGGCAGACCGTTGGACATATAGCTATCAAAGTTGGCAGGTAGTTACATCTTGGGTAGTAGGTGCACATTAAGACAGGGGTTTTCAAAATTCTTATTAGATTTTTAATTAAAACTAATCTAAATTTCAAAGTTTTCCCTCAATAACTTAGGAGCATATTATCATAAAAAAACATTTTTATCTATATATTTAAAATAATTGGCAAAACCAGAGGACCAAAATACCAGCCCCAATTATTGGACAGATTTCGATAATTTTTATTTCATACGAAAACTTATGACGTCTAGATATGTCATCAATGGTTGTCTGCCCCCAACCCACCCTCAATTTCCGAGAGAAATAGAAAAACACTACTCCATTGTACATTTTCTATGGAGAAAAACCATGAAACATTTCCCCAACCCAAACCACTGGACGGATTTTGATAATTTTTATTTCATATGAAAGGTTATGACGTCTAGATATGTCATCAATGGTCGCTCGTCACCCAACACCCTCCATTTTTGAGATACATCGCAAATTAAACTTTGGCAGAGTCCTTCAGTCCCTTCAACCACGAATTTGCCAATTTATTTTTCCAAGTTACAAGCGTATCCACAGGCTATTAATATTACGGGCGATCAGCTGGTCACCGAAGGCGGCTAATACTACTTTAAAATTCAAAACATCAGCTTTTCAGTAGTACCAGATTTATTCAAATACATTATTTTCTCTACTTTTGACAAACTTTTAAAAATATCTTTAAGTAATAATACGCTATTTTAGTTACTGCACGCGCTGTGATGATATTAAATACACTTTTTGTGTGTAGTTTATCGTTGATGTAATTAAAAATAAATTTTTAAAAATAATATGAAGACAGACGAATCAAGCCTACGGCATTATCATGCAATGATATTTAGGTCCGAATTACCCTTTTTATAGATGGATTAGTTATTTAAAAAAATCACTGAAAAGAGTAAACTGAGTATCTTCTACCGACATGATAAAACATTTGAATCGGAAAAACGGTTTCAACGTCAAATTGAGTTCTATTGCTCGATAAACGCCCTTTTGTCGCTACATGAGGTGGCCTAGTGGTAAGGTCTCGGCTTTGGGGGCGGAGGGCTCCAGGGTCGAAACCCGATTCCATTGAAGATCCACCGTTTATGGGACCTGTTGCACGTTAAATCATACGTAGTGGCCAAAAGTCCTCCCGTTGGTGTGGCGTGGAAGCTTGGAGCTCGTCCCCGTCATCTGACCGCGGTCCCAAATTACGAGGGTCGTCCCAAAATAGATCTCGTGCTGCTTCAAAACGGGACGTTAATATAACTACACTAAGTAGCTACATGAGAACTATTTGAAGCCGGCACCACAATTGTGTTTCGTGGTCAGAACTGACGAGCACGATACATAGACTTCCTCCTCCTCTCCAAACTTCAGCACCATAACAGTAGGAGGACGTTCAACTCCAAAAGATTTAATCTGCGCCAGATGTTTGATGGAATTTGGTCTCGAACCCGCGACCTTTAAGTCTCGATGCTACCGCGGCCCTTGCAATGCCGAAAGCAAATTAAATATTTCTTGATGTTCAGGAAAATGGCAGTTGTGATAAAGTTCATCAGTCCCAAATGGAAAAATAAATCAATTAATATTTTCTGTACAAGCGGGGCAGTTGTTATGGCAAAAGACTCAAGAACAAGAGGAAAATCACTGTCAAATTTTCAGTCCGAAGTTAATTTAAATTTTAGTTAATTAAAAAATTCAGAAAGATTTTGAGGTTTTTTCGCGCTATCCTCCAAAAATATAATTTCACAAGAATGATTTTTAAACCATTTTAAAAAATTAAAAATTTATATTTTTTTCATGTTATCAATTTAAAGGCAAATTACTTACAAATTATTTGTAAAATTACTCCAATTTCGAAATTCCAAATCATCCAAAGAATTTTCTTTCGTACCTCTTACAATGGATGCCCTACTAACGGACGACATTTTTCTTTTACACATTGTCGCTAAAACCGTATACGAAAAATTTATCTTACGGAATTTAAAATCGCATAACTTTAATCATATTTTCGTTATTTTAAACGTGAAAGGGATATTTACTCTGCGGAGGGAAATTTATTCATTTAGATTAAATTATGTCATGTGCAACACCCATGGGTTCAGACTTGGTTATAACATTGAATTCTTGGTGTGCATATTTAAAAATAATATATATTTCTACCAACCGACTCAACGGCACACACGTTTTTTAACATATGACTACGTTCCTCCCATTGGGGTCTCAGGAAGAAAATTGATTCACACGCCAAAACGCCACAAAACTTGGTATGGGAGATCCTCTATATCTCAGTATCTAAATATGTTAAAAACATAACTAATGTCTTATTTTAGAGATAAAGAGTAACAACAGAAGTTACAAAAAAATTTGAAAATCGGAATTGTAGTTCAGCGACTACCGAGTCACAAAGTTGCGCAAAAAATATGCATGAATTGATGACGCGATCTCTATATCTCGGTAACTACATATGTTAAAAACATAACTAATGTCTTATTTTAGAGATAAAGGGTAACAACAGAAGTTACAAAAAAATTACTTAAAATTAAAAACTTGCGAGAAACAAAAGAGTCACGCAAGTAAAGTAGTCCTATGCCTTTAACATCAGCGGATGTTTGAAAAGACATCCTCCCGTCATTTTGTTGGTGTTATCCAAAAATTTTCAGATTGGACCACAAAATGTCCTTAAATTGAACTGTTCAAATCAGTGGACTTATTATCTTGAAATAGAGGAATAACCTAAAAAGCAGTTGTAAAATCTTGTAATCTTCATACACTGGACGCGAAACAAACGAAAGAATAATAGCAAAGACATCAAATGGCTGATTAAAAACTAAGGCTACGTGATTTTGTTTAATATATGAAGAAACAACTGAAGCAAAAGGAATGATTCAGTTCATAAAATGTCATACTTGGGTTCATACATTGTATCCTGGCACAAATTAGAGAATCAAAAAACAGTTTTGCTTGAATTGTGCTTAAAGAGATTCTGGTCCAATTTGGAAAACCAATGGTTCAATCGTCAATTTTTAGACGGTTAAAATACTTTCTATTTGTATACTTTACTGTGTAATACTTTCTCTTCTTATATGAAGAAGTAAAATTGCAAGAAACAATTTGAAAGAGAGCAGCTTGAAATTAGAGCAATTTAAAATTAGGAATAATTTCTCGAGGCAATTTTCCGTAAATCGGAGATTGCTGCCGTTGCTGAACTTAAAACTCTAACAGTAAACGAACTAAGCACGTTTTCGGACTTATTTAAAGAAAGATTTCCTTGTTTGCTTCTAATTTCTCTATAATTATGGAATGTATGTCTAAAGATAAGTAAACAGAAATGATTGATATCAAACACAATTAGGATTTAAATGCAAACTTCTGTGAAATTAAAGTAAATGTTTGCCATTTAGGTTAGAAAAGCTTCAAAAATTTTGATAAGCAATTACTCATAAGTTCGAAAAGTTGCTCTAATTTTCAAAATTAATAAAGAAAGCTTCGCGGAAAGAT
>BGPR01001016.1:267000-314907 GCA_013235015.1 Araneus ventricosus | reverse complement strand
AGACACAGAGGGGAAATGGGTGTTACTATTGTTATTTTTATAGCTTCAAAGGCACAAATCGGCTAGAGTGCACCGGGCCTTACAGTGAGGTTAAGGTGACTGATTTCTCTCATCTGCAATTGGATGCGACTTGTTGATCATCAGCTACCCAGATCCAGATGTACCTATAGTCCTTTTGCTCCTCACTGAACGGGTTCCTCTTCTCGCCAAGTATACTTGTGTGCATGGTAACATTTGGATACGAGATGTATCTTTGTGCAGATTCATTTTGTTTAAATGTTTTTAATGTTCTAACCGACAATTTCATTTTTTGCACAATATACCTTGTTAAAATGTGAAATAAATGTTTGTTTATAAATCTCTTGCCTGGAGTTTCATTTTGCAACTTACTGATCTGAGTCAATGACGAAGTAGGGTATTTTTGGGGTATCCTCTACCCCCTTCACTCTTTTCGACCTACAGCTACGACACTTTGCCCTTCCCAATATGTGGTCGGGACAATTTAAGTACGATAAAAGCATCAAAATAAGCAAAATTGGCCTTAAGATGGTTTATCTCTAAGGTACAGATTTGGAGCTATTTAACTGGCCTCTCCGATCCACAGTACATGCCAAGCACACGTATACTGTCAACTTAATCTGTCACTGACTACAATGCAGAAAATGAAGACATACTGCATGCGTGCGGTCGTTTCAAGTAAACCCTTTCAAAATAAGGAGTAAAGAGTTAACCAGAACTTTACAGATAATGGGATAAAGAAAAGCGCCTGATAATTTTCTCTCTTCTTCAGCAACACCTGTGTTTGTCTCATTCCGGGAGTCATGCTTCATCGAGCATGCTCGCTTTGTGGTGGAAGACACCGCAAATCGTCTGTCAACTTCTTCAACTCTCTCGCCCGCGCACGCTTCCAACGGCCCTTCCACAGGTTGAAGACTCCTGCCATCAATTCTTAACCGTTCGTGCGTTCGCGCGGTTCTTCTCTGATCTGATCCATCAACTTCAATGCCTTCCCCCTCTGGTAAGAGCACGTTCACTCAGTAACTGACCCAACTCAACCCCCAGATTTCCTTCCCCTCCCTCTTCCTTGGCGACTTAAATGACCCTTGGTGTCAGAGGAAAGAAACCAAGTCCCCGGAGGTGTCACATAGTTTGCTCGTCGTTGCCAAGCTGATTAGGACTACGGTTAGTGAACAGAAGGTCTTGTAATTGATAGCCACCGCGGTGTTTTCCAAATTCGACAAGCCACTTCCTCTATCCGTTTTTTTCAAGAGAGAGAGAGAGAAAGTATCACAGGTCGTTAGCAAAGGATTGTAACTGTATGTTTTAGCCATCAATTTTTCCAAGGGAGTGATGTAGACCTCAGTGGTTCTAACTGCCATGTGTTCAGATCCACCAGAGATTATAACTTTCAGTACTTAGGGACTGGATTGGTGAATTAAATGCTATAATTAAGCATTTAATTAGATAAAATTTAAAAAATTAGAGAAGAGCTCCTTAATATGAGTTTTTTAAACTTCTGGCCAAGCAAGTTTTTGAATGAGTTTTCTTGGAGAATTCGCGATATTTATGAGTACAAACAGTATGAAAATTATTTTAACTTAATAAAGTATCTGAATAAACTCTTGAAAACGATTTTTTTTCTCTTCGCTATTAGTTAAAATTGGACTTTCGGAGAAAATAAGGTTATAATGATCGTTTAGGATGACGTGATTTTTTCGACATTTTAATTTAATATTAATCTGTAGAGTGAAATATATTGATAAAAATTAGAATTAAAGAAAAGTCTTCTAATATTTCAAACTAAATAAAGATTACTTCAGAATTATAAACGGTTTTGAAAGTATTGCGCTAAGTTTCCTTTAAGGCCCATCACTATGCAAAATTTCAGGGACAAAGCCATGGACTCAGAAGATTTGTTTTAGTCCTAAAGTGCTTTATGTTTTTGAAAACGAAAAAAAAAAAAAAAAAAAGAAAACAATTGCATCACGAAATGAAGCATTACTAATATAACAGACCAGATCTGTCCCTCGGTAACGCTCTGACGTCACCAACAATAAAACTAGCGCCATAGCACTGCGAGACGTTAAACAGCATTATTTCATTGTTAGAGAACCTACATTTCAGTAATTTTAAATTTAAAAGAGCAATTGCCATTCTAATTTCAAATTTAATAGCTCTAAAATAGCGAAATAAAAATTTTCTATCGATTGATATAAAGTTTATCTCGCTATGATTAATAGTTCCCGAGAAGTTTTAAATTATATTAATCATATATTTCAAATTAATTTCCGTTTTAAAATAGAAAATAGTAAATCACGTCAGCGGTATATCATGCGCGTGATATAGTTTGGACGCCACAATGCATCTGATTATTTATTGCAATCGTGATGACATAATTTGATAATATTTTTTGGCAACGTTTGACAAGCAGAGATGTGCTTTGTTTTGATCAGAATTTCGAAAAAGAATTCCTTTGAAATTTTAACTTTTGACTTACGTTTGACAAGCTGAGAATTTCATGGTTATTGATTTATAATGAAATTGTTAAGCAACGAAAAATACTTCACACGGAATGTTCTTTACCAAGAACTTTTCTGAATAAAGAAATATGTAAATAATATGTAAATAAAAAATATTTCCTGTCATAAAACACATGTTTATTTTATTTGTTTTCAATCAATGTTAAACATTTCTCTCGCATATATATCTATTTAAACTCGTCAAATTTGACGGAAAATCTTGAATGAAGTGGCAATTTGCACCCGTCATGGTATGACGGGAGATTATCTAGTTTATAAATAGTGGAAATAATTATCGAAACGTCACAATCACGTGACAAACGTAATTGTGCATTCATTATCCAACAACTAACTAGACGCTGTTTTACTCTGTGAAGGAAAGTAACGTCTTTTTGCTTTCTTCAAAAAGCACAGAAGATTCCAAAATCAAAATTACGCGGCGCATTTGACACGAATCACGTGAGCATTAATCGACTCTACTATTATATAAAATATCGTGCTGTTATATTTTGCATGTTTAGAAATTAATGGTACTCCGCTGATCATAAAAATTTAAAGAAACTTGTATAATAATGAGAGAAATTTGTTATATGAACTAATATCAGACATTGAATCCATAACATGCGTTAAAAGAACCGGAACAATCATTTTTATCAGCGATTGCATGATTAGGACAATGTATGAATCATGCACACCCCCACTGATTTTTAAATAAAAAATATTGAATTTGAAAGAGCCGGAACAATTATTTCAATCAGCAGGTGGATGATTAGACAACATATGAGTCAATCACTCTCCTACTGACTTTTAGAAAATATCCCTTACAGAAAGTTATTTATTTCACAAATTTAATGCGCACCATCATGGATCTTCAGTGATATCGAGATTTCAATTTATTATCTTCAATTATGAAATCGGGACAGATTTCTGGCCTCAATGAACTCGTCAAAAAGCTGTAGAATTTTATTTATTGTTGAGTTTGGAATAAAATTTTGTTGCACAATTATAATAAAAGACCACCAAGAAGTTATAAAGTATTTTGGTGTCTGTAGGAACGGATTTTAGTTAGATTTTGTGCCGCTTAGTTTGTGCAAGAACTCTCACGATTTAGCTTCTCTTAGAGTGCAACCAAAATTCACCTCGCTGCAATGCCAATATCTTTGTGAATCTTAATGGTATTTAACGGGAATTTTTATATGAGTTTCCCTATATATCTGGCTTTGAAATTATGAAAAAAATTACGCTACGTTTCAGACATAAGCAGTAAAAAATTATTTGCTACAAATACTCATATTTCCTCTAATATTCAAAGTATTTACTTCAAATTTTGATACAGTGCTTCTATAACATACTGTTGAGTATTCTGTAAGATTCGTAAGGTTTGGCTGAAAACTCTGCATGTTATAAGCAAACAAACATGCGGGAAAATTTGTGATTTTTTAATAAAACTTTTATGTCTTCCAGAATATACTCTTGCAAAAGTCTTACTGTGGATGTATGGCGTAAACAGTCCAACACGCAGGATAATGGTGAATGAAGGTTTATTTACAAATATGCAGGAAAACACGTAGCACAGGTATAGGAAAACAATAGTTCTTGCACAGATTACCAATGTAAACAGACAACAATTCACAGGTAATAACAGTTCAGCACTTTGTTAGCTAACAACACAAACAGTCAACAAATAACTAATAACTAGCAGACAATCACTGCACTTTCAATAGCGCTCAGCTCACCAGCTTTCTATCTCGCACTGCGGGTAGAACTCCAAAGGCGTTCGCGCTCCAAGGCGATCCCAGTCGATCAAGACACCCACGTCGTCCAAGCGCTCTCCTTATATAGTTTTCCCGGCAGGCCGTGACGTCACATGGAATGATCTAGCACATTCATGGCGTATCTTCTCTCCTAATAGAATTATCGAGAAGATACCAGCACCTTTGAGATCCCATATTTCGTCGCCAAAGTCGCCAAATTTGTCCCCCATACTTATCCCTGTAAAACTCTCTTCCCAACCATAAGACTCACATTGCTGGGAAGCGACTTTCCATGTTTGTAACAATACTTGCTATTTTTTAAGAAAATGGATGTAAATATTGCACATAGCACATAAAACCATTGATGAAAGTTGAAAATCATCATCAGTTTTCGGCGAAACGAGGTGATCCTAAATCATTTTTTTGTTCATCAATTTCTGATTGGTCCCCTAAATGCTCTCGTGACCTAATCTTCTTTGTAAAATGTGAGTTCAAGCTTCTTCTTTGCATTTTAGAGGTTCAAAAAAAATCCATACAGCCTTTCGGGAATATTCGAAAAAAATATGCAATTCCTGTAGTGTTCTCATTTTTCTGTCACCCACCTTTATCCGTCATTAACACCTAACTTTTCGTTTACATTTTTAGTAAAAAATCTATATATATTGTCAAAATCTAAGTTTCAGCTAAATTCAGATTAAATAAATATAATTGACAAACTGCCCAAATGTCCTTGCTGAATTCATCTCAAGTAGAGTTTCATTAATTTCAGTTTGGAAAATTCCTTTCTCCAGATGCTACAGTCACTGGAATTGCTTCACTTCTCTTGATTTTATATTAAGACACTCTGATAAATTTTAATCGTATGTATTTGAAAATCTTTAATAATCTTTCCTCTCTATCTCTGTATTTTTTATGTGCTTAGATAGTATAGCTACATTTGGTTTTTGAAAATTAAATTTAAAATAAATTTCCATGCCTTGAGTTACCATATTTGGCACGTAGTTACTTCTGGGTAATAGGTGCTCATTAAGAAAGAGTTTTTAAAAATTTTATTAGATTTTTATTAATAAAAACACAACATTTTCCCTCAATAACTTCCGAGTATATTATCGCAAAAAAAAGCATTTTTACATCGCCTTAAAATTTAAAAAATTAGCTTTCAGCGATGTCAATTTTATTTCCGAGCAATTTTTCTTTAAGTTTAATAATTTTTTTCAAAATTTATCATCCAACATCTGACGCAATAGGTTTTTACCATTTATCTTCTGTTGAAGGGGTCTATTCTGGTACCCCCGGTTGGGTTGGAAGTTGGATTGGGTTCCGTTGTTAACGTGCAGAACCCAACCCAACCGGGGGTACCAGAATAGACCCCGAAATGTTCAGTTGTCTGTCAAATTGTGGAGTCGGCTTTCACAGTATATTTTTTAACAGTATTTTTCAGTCAAAAACATTTAATTTTCAAGACTTGTTTGCATACTTTCATTTAAAATTTAATGGAAGTATCCGCATTTTGTATTATTTTGATATAATTTTATGAATTTGTAAACTTGATTTAGAAACAGTGTCGAAATGGACGAGTTTCCTGTTTTGTTTACTTAGATTACATATCTTGACTTTATTTGCATTAGGTACTTTTGGATTTCCGCTTTGAAGATTCCATTGACTTAGTATTACACCGGAATTACGTACTGATTGATTCATTACAAGGGTTTTATGGGATTTTCGGCAATAAAGGCCTCTATTCATTCCAAAGTTCTTTTCAATCCCCTTCGAAAAAGGAAGGACAATTCGCCATCAAAATATGGACGAAACTATTGCCGATCTGATTCGGTCAAGGAAAAAGAAAAAAAATGGCGGCCTACTAGTAGAGCCTCCATCTTCTTTTTCGGAATTATACGTAGTTACGCCATTTTAATGTAAACAAACAAAGCAGAAAACTCGTCCATTACAAAAAAGCAGACGATAAAATAAATAATGCTTTCTAATATAGTAATACTAATTATGCTATGGTGTTTCGGAATAGAAGTTCGAATTTCCTTTGTTTTTCTTCTGAGAGTTTCCAAAATTAATGCCAGGAAAAAATACAAAATAAAATAATAATAATAATGACAACAGGTGCTCAGTGTAAAAAATAAATTTAAATACTTTTCGAGAATTTTTATGAATGTCAATCCAGAACATATGGCTGCATCACATGCGTTTTTGGCCGTTAAATAACAACTAATCAAGAAAAATTACAGATACATTATTATTAGGAGATGGCTTATTTTAATGTTTTTTTAAAGATCTTCCGCTGCCTATTGTGAAGGAAAAAGAATGCTACATTAAAAATATCATCAGAAAAAAGTAAAAAAATTCTTTTTTGAGCAAGTATCTACTTGCCTCCAGAATTAGAAAGAAATTCGTCAATATTAAGAATCAATAATCGTCTGCTAAAAGAATAAGCCGTATGCTGGTTTTCATAATTTTAATTTTTGCGAATAAGAAGAATTTCTCATAAGAAAGTTTAACGTTCTTGACTTAGCAACACGCGTTTAATTGGGATATTCTAATATTTTATTTTCGTTGAAACGAATTTTCCATTAATGAAGCTTTTAAGAATTAAAGGAAAAGATGCAAAACGATTATGGTGAGTTTCATTCTCAAATTTTATGAGACATTTATCCTTGCATTGTTTCATTGTTTTATTTTTAAATAAAATTTCCATCTTATTTTGTTCTGAGGTTTCATTAAAAGAATTTAGCATGAATTATTGCGATGTAAATATTTGCTACTTTGTTAGCATTATTATATATTTTATTGAAGTATTTTTTTTTGTTTTCAAAACTATTTTAATATGTATGTTCGTTAAAAAGCAGGCCTAAAATTTTGATGTAGAATAAGTCTCGAAGATATAAGACATTCTTCTGAAGTTGTAAGATTTTTTTATTCTTATAGATATTCTCTTAAGAATTTGTGTGTTAAAATTACGAACAATTTTTGTTTTAGATATCCACTGCTTGTTTAAATTTCCTTCTTCCGGGAATGGAAAATGATTTTGAATTCGTAAATAGTTTACAAAACTGGAAGTAAAATATGGCTGCTTAATTATTTTGTATGTGTTTAACATTTCTCTGAAAGGGCAAAAATGGAATTCGTCCAAAACCATCCAGAATGTATAGGTCTGCTAAATTTTAATAAGTATTTTCTCCCAAAATTATTGTTATTCGTTTAGAAATTTGACAAATTTGTAGAGCTCCATTCAGAACATACAGTGGCTCCCAAAAGTGTTCGTACACTTACGATTTTCGATGAAATAGGGCTCTATACATTAATTAAAATTAATATTTCAGAATAAGTATTTAATAATAAGATCTATAATCTATTCCTAACAAAACTACATGTAATATTTTTAAAACATAGTAAAACTTTATTTTTAAGAAATAAATAATCAAAAAGAAACAAAAATTTTATCTCACAAAAGTCTTCATACACTTTAAAAAAATCTCTACATATTAGTAAATATTCTAATTTTTCCTTAAATTAATATTTAGGAGGATATCCTTCAGAATCCACTACAAATTTTAAACGTTTGGGAATAGATTTCACTAGATTTTTTTGTAATTTCTGCATCAATATTCATCCATTCTTCCATCATTACTGTTTTTAGTTCGCTTTTAGTTTTAATGTCGTGTTTTCCTACTCTAACCTCCAGTTCTCTCCAGATATGTTCCATTGGATATAAATCTGGCGATTGAGGTGGGGTTTTCAAATTTTGGGGACAATTATAGAGGCACCAGAGGCGAACGTTGAGAGCCGTGTGCTTAGGATCGCTATCTTGATAAAAAAAACAAAGTTGTTTCCAATACCCAAATTTTGGGCTGATAATTTTAAATTATCTTTTAAAATATTTAAATAAAGAGCATGATTCATTATGCCATCAATAAATACCAAATTACCTAGTCCTGATGCTGACATGCACCCCACACAAGGACACCTCCACCGCCACTGCGAATAAGACATTATTCCAATACGTTTCGGGTTTATTTAACATTGATTTTGCGAAGGAAAGCCTAAGCTTTCTGTTTTTCGCACTAACAAAATATTTTCTACGGGCAGAACGCCCATTTAATCCAGCTGCTCTGAGAACTCATCGAGCAGTTTCAGGTGAAATTGAGAGAGAGAAGTAGAAAATATTTCATTAAATTCTGCAGAAACTTTTAAAGCACTCAAACGTGGATTTTTCACAAATTTTCTAATTATAAATCTCTGAACACGTTTTGTTAACTTTGCCGGTCGACCTTTTCTTACCTTGCTTTCGATCCAATTTTCTTCTTTAAAGCGTTTTAGCACATACTGCACTGTAGAATGGGATAAATTAACTAATTTAGCGATATTCCGAACTGATTTACCACTGCTATGATGAAAAATAATCAATTTTCGAATGCTGATTGTTGTTTCTTTATGACTACGAGCCATTTTTAAATAATAAATAGAATATTACGATGTAAGCAAGCAAAAATTAGAGCCAAACGATTTTTTAAATGCCACCACAATGCAAAAATAAAAATAAAGCGACAGACAATAATTTAAATTATGAATTTATCCGAAAATATTTCAGTGTACGAAGACTTTTGTGAGATAAAGTTTTTGTTACTCTTTGATTATTTATTTCTTAAAAATAAAGTTTTACTATGTTTTTAAAATATTGCATGTAGATTTGTTAAGAATAGATTATAGATCTTATTATTAAATACCTATTCTGAAATATTAATTTTGATTAATGGGTAGAGCCCTATTTTATTGAAAATCGTAAGTGAACGAACACTTTTGGGAGCCACTGTATATTAAAGCAGGTTATTCTATGTTTATTCTTATTGTTTAATCTTGTTCTTGTTTATTCTTATCTATGTTCTCTGTTTATTATTATTCAGTTCTATATAAAATATAAATGGAAATCTGATAAGTTTAATTTTTAAAGATTTATCTCTTATAGGATTGCATAACAATAACTCACATCAGAATAACTGCATATTAACATGTTTAAAAATAACTTGGAAATTTTGTCTAATCGAATTTTTTTGGTTGTAAAACAAATTACCTACCGATAGCATTTATTTTGATAAATTTCAAATTTGTCCTTTGCCCTTTTGATTGCAAATCTAACACGACTATACATTCACAAAAAGCTATATTCTATATAAATATATTCTATCTTATATTTCAGATATACTTTTCTATAAATCATATTTATGTATTCAATATTTAAAAATTTGTTAATATTTCTGATATTATTGTTTAGAAATTAAGAGGCCTTCTCTATCCTAAATATATTTTTTACTAGCCGCCTTCGGCGACGAGTTTGTTCTCCGAGAATATAATTTCATTTGAATCTCTTATGCATAATTTGATATTCATGGTTCTCCAGTGGTGGCTCGTGAGCTCAGATAACGAGGAGGGCTGCAAAAAATGTTTATCAAGAGAATACAATTTGAAAAGCTACTTTATCTCCAAATAGGCCAAGTTTTTTAATTCAAAATCCAGATGTGAAATTTCCCGCTTTTCAAACAAAGTAAATAACCAGCATATGATATTTTCTATTAGTTTTACTAACAAAAATTGAAGTGAATGTTGATGTGACTATTCCTCTGACGAAAATAATAATAATAATCGGAGCTCCACATATACACTTCCCTCCTTACCCAGTTCAGTCGATAACACTCTTTCAAAAATGAATATCAAATAACTCGTATACAGAAAATTTATTTTTAAGCTCAAACATATTAAGTACATTTTTTACTGAAATACTCTAAAAATTTGAAAGTTTTAGAAGAGTATTATTTACTCGAATTTATCGTCGCAACACGAACTGAAACTCATGAACAGCCAATGAGATTGCAACTTGTGTGAGAGTGAGGGAAAAGAAAAGAAAAATATATTAAAAAGAGCATCTTTTCTTTCGTTCAGTTGGCCCCCTGCCAGCCAGAGCTGTGTCGACTTTCAGTCCATTGTCCGTCTAAAGGAAGAAAGAGTTACTTTTTCAGTCCGTATTTTCTGCTCAGTGAACGGATTTAGGGGGGGGGGGGCGATAATTTTGCATCTCAGACCTGCGTTCCTCTTCGTTTGGATTCATTTTATGCCTTTTTTAAAAAATTTTTATTGCTTTTTCTTTGCATTTTAGTAAGTCATTAAACTCTGAGAGTGGAAAAGTAAGCAAATAAGATTCAAAGCGAAAAATACAATTAAAAAAAGTAATTTCAGGGGGTGCTGCAGCTCTGCCCTAATGGACGAACCGCCACTGTGGTTCTCTTAACAAAGTAATTTTAAATTGTGATAGACTCATGTTCTTTTAGTGGCCTTGCACCTGTTCTGTTCTTTGTCTGCATGAACGTCCCTATGCATCCTGTCTGAGCCAACATCGCCTTTTTATTCCCCATGCAAATTGCGCATTTGATTTCAAAATTAGAATGGCGAGGCACATTTTACGTAGAGCAGCATTTTAACTGGATGCACATTTTTACTTCCTGAAACGTCTTAAATTAAAAATTAGATTTAAGTGAAAAGCTGAACAGATTAGTTTCAGCAGACTATTCATAAATATTTAAATATTTGAAAATATTTCCGAGAAATCCGTGAATTTTCGTCTTGCCCTCTAACTATATAATCATTTATGGTATCATTTCAAATGCACTACATCGGAGAAAATTTGCGGACTCAATGTTTCATAAATTACAAAATGCTGAATTATTTGATAAAACAAAAATGATTTTATGCATTTTTACACATCTTCGTCAACACTTTTTTTTTTTTGCTTTATTCAGACAGTTCACAAAAAATTAAGTTTCATTTAAGATTCATACAGATATAAAGATCAGTTAAGGTAATTATTTTTTAACAAAAAACTCTTAGGACATATTTTTTCTGTGAACGGAAATATAATAATAATAAAAAAAACACTTCAAAATGTATTTACTTATATTTTTAGCAGTGATTTGTGTTCTGTAATTGAAGAGAAAGTCCATAATAACCAGCGAGTTATAAAGTCTTGTTCTTTTTTCCCATTAAGTTGAAGGCGCAATATAATAAAATGGAATTCACATGAGACAAAACAGTCAATATGAATTACAGTAACATGACATACGTAAGTGTGCATATCACCTAATATCGAACTTCACTCTCATCTAATATCTAATTTGTCTTATTCTGTGCTAGGGGTTCATTTCTTTTCCTCCTAGAAGAAGCAATATTTCAAAATGAAATTAGAAATATTCCTTTGATATGCAATACATGAAAAGGCATTAACTCCATTGTCATAAAAGAGTATTACTTTAATAAATTATTGACAGCGATGATGATGTTTAACAATGAAACAGTATTTCGATTCGAAATTTGCTGAAGAGTAAAGCTAAACAAGCAGAAAAGCTCTTTCCACGCTCTATCGTATACTTCCGGGTAGCTATATTGTATAGCGAAGAGAACCGCAAAAAAGAATTTGGAACTCTTCCCTTTCGCCGATAAAAAATTAAAAAACCCAAAGATGTACAACTTCGATGTAAAAACCACGTATCAAATTTCATTTATCCATCTTTTTACTTTTTTAGTTAATTCATTCACGCATACACGAACATATAGACAGACAGACAGTCCACCAGCTGACAGCTTTGGTCCAAGCTTTGATTCAGATATACAATTTTAGTAATAAAACCATGACTAATTTCATTCGCCAATCTCTCTCCGTTTTTGTTTTACAGTGGAACCTCACTTAACGAACATTATTTATTCTAGAGGTTTACTCATAATGCGAAACGCTTATTAAGCGAAACAATTTGTCCCATGTAAATTTATGTAAAATAGGATAATGCGTTCCATGCCGAAAAAAATACTCACAAATTTTTATGTATAGTGTTTATTCAAAGAGAGTAATAGATAAGATTGTTAAGGAACGTGAATTATCTTCATCTTTTCTTCTATGGACGAGTTTTCTGGTTTGTTTACTTACAGTGAAAACCTTGACTTTTTCTGCTTGTATGTTGAACTTCCGCTTTGAAGATCCATTGACTTAGCATTACACCGGAAATACGTAGTACAGGTATGCCAACAAACCAGAAAACTCTTCCATAGCAGAATCAGCCAACACGGAATGCGGATACGATTTGCAGAAAACAAAACAAAAAAAATCAAAATAATAAGTTTATTATTTATGATACATACCATAATTTGCAAGATTGAGTTCAATGCTTTATTTAGAAATTCTACTATTTCTTAGTGTTTTAATAGAGTTGTTGAGTTTTTATATGAATTATGATAGATACCTGATTCTTTTTTAATAGGAAGTTGTCTAGAGGCATTTGCTTTTGCCAAAACTTCAAAATTTGACGAAAATGCGACACTCATAAAATAAGTTTGTAGCGCGCCATAGCCACTGCTATATTAGGAAGATGCTTCTCAATGTACGATAAAACAGTTTCCTATTGTTGACAAATGTCTTACTGTAGGTGTACGGTGTAAACAGTCCAACACGCAGGATAATGGAGAATGAAGATTTATTTACAAATATGCAGGAAAACACGTAGCACAGGTACAGGAAACAATAGTTCTTGCACAGATTACCAATGTAAACAGACAACAATTCGCAGGTAATAACAGTTCAGCACTTTGTTATCTAACAACACAAACAGTCAGCAAATAACTAATAACTAGTAGACCATAACTGCACCTTCAATAGCGCTCAGCTCACCAGCTCGCACTACGGGTAGAACTCCAAAGGCATTCGTGCTCCAAGGCGATCCCAGTCGATAAAGACGCTCCTCTGATCTAAGTGCCGTCCTTAAATATTCTCTCCGACAGGCCGTGACGTCACATGGTGTTTTCTCGTGTATTCCCTTTCCTAGTAGAAATATCGAGAAAAGGGTTGCATTTTCGGCAATCATCTATTTTTCGCCAAGGTCGCCAAATTTGTCGCCAAATCGCCAAAATGGTCGCCAAGTTTGTCGCCAAGTTCAGGGTGCCATAAATGTCGCTGAGGTCACTCCATGCTTAACCTTGTAAAACTCTCTTCCCAACCATAAGACTCGATTGCTGGGAAGCGACTTTCCATGTTTGTAACACTATGCTTTCAGCATTTCTCTTTTTGCGTTAGAAGAGTGTTGCTTTACTGTTACCTCCTCCCCCTCTGACAAACCCTCCTCCATGACTTCTTGCTGCGAAACATAATGCAACTCTTTACGTTCTTTGGTGGTCAGCTCTTGGTTGTGCTCTTCCACAAGCTCATCGATAATCCCCTGATCTTGGCCAAAGACGGAATCTCTTTGACTATAGGCTCCACAGGCTACTACTGTCTCAGACTCCTCAATGTCACATTCGCCAACACTCTCTGACCAAATCAGGGCCGCGGTGGCCTAGTGGTAAGGTCTCGGCTTTGGGGCCGGAGGGATCCAGGTTCGAGACCCGATTCCACTGAAGATCCGCCTTGTATGGGGCCTGTTGCACGCTAAATCATACGTAGTGGTCAAACGTCCTCCCGTTGGTGTGGCGTGGAAGTTTGGAGAGGGGGTGCCAGCTCAGGTGTCGTCCTCGTCGTCTGACCGAGGTTCAAAATTACGAGGTCCGTCCCAAAATAGCCCTCGTGTTGCTTCAAAATGGGACGTTAATATAACTAAACTAAACTAAACTCTGACCAAATCTTCTTCCAAGCAGAAGTGAGTAAGTAAGTCTTGGTAACCTCTTTCCATGCATTTTTGATCATTTTTAGGCGGGAAACGATGTAGAAGTGATATTTCTAATATTCTCTGAGAGTAAGGTTGGTCCCTAGACACCAGATTTGATAAGAACCCGTGTTTGATAAGGATTAAAGCTAAATGGGTATGACAGTAGCAGGCGCAAAATCTGGGACTTCCTCTTCTCGTAACTCGTTATGCGAAACGTCGCTGGTTAAGCGAGTCATTTTTGTAAAATTTATTTTGCTCGTTATGCGAATTACTCGTTCTGTGAGGTTAAGCGAAATTCCACTGTATTTTGTTCAAGAATGGACAGACAGACAGACAGATAGAAATAATTTTTAAAATGTTACTTTAGACGCAGAGGCCTAAAACGAGGAGATTCATCAAAATCTCGTGGTAAAATTTTTGGATGATAACAACATTCTATATTTACGAGAAAGTAAAACAGGGGTAAAAAAAAAGGGGAAGTAAAAAGTGCTAAATAAGAAAATAATGAAGAAAAATTGATAATACGAATGTATATAAATAGACTATAAAGAAACTATGACATAGATTGAAGTCCCATACTTGAACTTCTCAGTGTTGTTTGCTTCCCTGCAATAAGCCTAATCATGCTAAATAGACACGTTTCCACGGACGCACTGAACAAGTCGGGTGAATTGAGGTCAAATGCTGTCATAGTTCCTGAAGTGCTGTCAAAAAGTGGCATACTTATATTCCTTTGTTTATTACTTATAATTTCTTTTACAAAATTCAATGGTTGTTTATCTATACTTATAAAAGGCAATGTTTGTGCGTGCGTGCGTGCGTGCGATGTACAGACGAATCTATCGCACTTACAACCTTGAAATTTGGCACACAGGTAGTCTTAATGGTGACTCAATGCACCTCGAAGCCGCAATTTTAAAATTTAATCTAGAAATTTTTTTATTTAATGTTTTGTGTTGTTTTGGTTGATTTTTCGCACTAATTTTTCAATAGAATGGTTTTGAATAATTGTACGAAAAAAATAGACACACCATCGAAAAGAGCACACGATTTCTGTTCTAATGAAGTTAATTTTGAATTTCTAACGTAATTTACTGAATTTTGAGAAATTTTTTAAAAATAGTTTTGCCATCGAAATTTTATTTTTGTTTTTAAATTTGTCCATTCAACGTTCTAATAACACTATTATTTTCAATTTTTTTTTCAGCTTATAACTGCAACGGTTCTGTCGGATTTAAAACAAGAACGTTAACATACCTTTTCCCGTTTTTTCTAATTAATTTTTTCCTGGTTAGTTGAAAGATATTTTTTCTCTAGGGAGATTCCTCCCGCGTCACTTCTCCGGAACGTTGCTGGCAATTTGATTGGATGACGGGGCAGGTGACGTCAAAACCTTCAATTGAATGACTTCTATTATTATTTTCGGATTCGTTTTTATATTTTGCTCGCTGTATAACAATCATTTTCACGTTGCAATTTTTTAATAATGTTTCGGATTAACGCACTCTGTATTTTCTACAGTTGAAATGTCTTTATCGCGAAGAAAAATAAGCTGGAAAATCAATAATGTGTATCTTTTGTTTTGTTTTCAGAACCTTTTCATGTCATTGTGGACGTCTTTTTTCTCCATTTTGTCAAAGTCCTAATTCCACGGGCAACGCCATGCTCGTACTGCTACTTACTTATAATCTCTTTTACAAAATTCAATGGTGGTAAGCGTTGTGATGATAAATAATTTCAAAGGAAGAGAAGGCTTTTAAGAAAATCAAGAATGAACGATTTCAACTGAACATGATATATATTGCCAGTAACAGTAAGTTTTTACCTTTTTAAAAACCTTTTCCTTACTGGTGATTCAGACAATGCACAAATTTTTTTTGTTTTTTTCCTTTGCGTCCAGGATAGTACAGACGGAGCACTGAGAAAGCATTAGAATTTTACATTCCTCGTGGAACAAAACTATAGGTAGTTCTAATTACCTGTAAATAGTTTTCCTATAGTATTCCTTTTTCCTATATCAATATAACATTTAACCCAATATTCACGTGTTGTTACAATAGTAGAGAAAGGGGGGGGGGGGGGGAATTGTAACGGCCTGTTGGTAAGGTGGCGGGTTCAGGACTGGAGCGTCCCGTGTTCGAAACCCGATTCCACTAAAGATACGCAGTATACGTGCTCCTAGTGCACGTTAAATCTCACGTCGAGAGTCAAACTTCCTCGCTCTAGTGTGGTGCAGAAGTTTAGAGAGGAGAATGCCGGCTCAGGTGCCGCTTTCTCTATCTGACCATGATTCAAAATTACGAGGTCCATCCCAAAATTGCTTTCGTGTTGCTTCAAAATGGGACTTTAATATAACTAAACCAAACTAAACAATAGAAAAGAGGAGTGAAATTATTTACAAGACTTGTTACTGTTTTTAATACTTCTTTCACAAGGAGAACGAAATTATGATGTTTCTGTAGTAAGACATCTGTGGCAACAGCGAGCATCGCGCTTTTTGCGCTTGCGCCGAAATGACTCCAACTACATATATATAAGAAGCAAGGACAGAAGTCTCTCTCTCTCGCTCTGCACCTGTCAAATTTCCAGTCAACGAGCTGTTGACCAGCTTTGTTACCTTAAGTTAATTCTATTTTTAATAGTTTTATTTAAATAATATTTGACAAAATAAAAATTGTTTTCTTAATTTCAGTGTTAACTTTCTTCATATTCATCGAGTCTAGTTTAAACAAATTTAATAATATTCACAAGCAAATAATAGTGATGGTGGTTAGATATTTAGATGCACCATGGTGAGTGCTTGAAACTTTTATTCGCCTCATCGGAACTTAATGACACTTGTGTTGTTACTAATCCCTCTCTGTCTAGCGGCAGCTAGACACCATCCATGAGCCCATTAAAGCTCATGGTTGAGGGTGGTTGTGCAGCTTCTTTTTAAGAAGCACCCAAAGGATAGAAGTCTGACTTGGCTTCCATGCTTACTGACTTTAGCTGGGCATATTGGTCTGGCCTTCACACCTAGGGTGGCCCTGCCAGGAGAAAATCTCCCGGTGTACTTTACCCAGACCGCCCAGTGTCCCCCCCCCCCCCCCCCGTTGAGGCAGCCAGTAGGACTTGAGGGGGATGACACTTGTTATATTAGTGACCACCCTCGCTGTACATCTCTTCCAGGCAGTACGCAAAGAGAAATAATCTTTTGCTACAGTATCTGTAGCGCCCGTATGGAAATGCTGAAACTGTATGTTGCTGAACAAATTTTAATCAATTATAAAAGGGACTGGCGAAAGCAGATTTTCAGTAGTTTGTGATAGTATTAATAAACGGTTAAAAATAAAACCAAGTCCAAAAAAACATATCCAATGTCTTATTTGCCTTCTTGCTTCGAGTTATGATTGCTTCTTCCTTCCTTTTTGATAAATACTTGGGTATTCTAAGCTACAAATAAAATATATGATTTCATTTTTGTACCTTATCACATAAAGTGGTTTTATGCTAAGGAGTGTAAAGAAAAAAGCCAAATGAAGTTTATTCTTATTAAACTGCTTCATTTAAATAGTTATATGTATAAGTAATAACTATATGCTACGCCAGAAGTTTCTTTCAGTATTAATGCTGCTTGATTTTATGTATATTTTAAGACATTTATTTATAAGAAAAAGATTTGAGAAAGAATTTTTTTTAAAGCGGCAAATAATTTTTCTTCTTACTTGCTTTCTCTTTTCAATCATAAAGTAATACATATATTGCAAATAACATCGATTTTATAAATGCTGTTACAATAGATTGAATTTTAGATGACAGTTTGACAAAGGTCTCACAGTATTCTCTTAAAATGAGAATTATGAAACAGAAATTGGAAATTGATCTTCGTCTATTTCCAATCAATGATAAAAAATAATCTGTTGTATCATTTGATCATTAATAGAGAAGTCTACTCATTTTCCACTCTTAAGTCACACAAATTACAAACAATGGGATTTGGATGTGAAATTATTCACAAGGTCATTATTAGAACTACGCTAGATTTGCTCCCAAAGGGGAAGAAATTCTGATGCTTTCAAGGTACCAGTTCTATAATAATCAACGGAAATAAATAAAGGAATCTTCCGTTGCGTCATCTATACAAGACTGTAAGAAAGAGGTTAGATGTAACATGCAAACGTCTTTTCTCTGATGAAAAAATAAAACAACTTAAAGACCTACCGATGAACTTAGTTTACCTAGAACTTAGTTTTGAAAATAAATAAAATTTATTTACTAAGATCAACGAATAAGCATTAAAATTACATCTAAAAGAAAAGGTGAAAAAGACACTTGTTTCGTACCTTATGAATGATAACTCGTTTGTATATTTGAAAGTTTCTCCTTTTCTACACTGTTAAAAATTTTGGTTCAACGTTTCACCAAAATATGGTGCATGGATAGTTGTCACCATAGCATGGTGAAACATTACTCCATCAACTGGTGCTTTGATTGAACCATGGGATGGTAATACGTTGAACCATGGGATGGTAATACGTTGAACCATGGAATGGTAATACGTTGAACCATAGAATGGTAATACGTTGAACCATGGAATGGTAATACGTTAAACCATGGAATGGTAATACGTTGAACCATGGAATGGTAATACGTTGAACCATGGAATGGCAATAAGTTGAACCATGGAATGGTTCAACGTATATCCCTTTCAAGGTTCAACATCACTCCAACTAATGGTTTAATCAAAGCAGTTGGAGTAGTTTCACCATGCTATGGTGACAACTACCCGTGCACCACATGCACTGTACAATTGATTGACATAAAATTGTATTTTTATTAATGACTTTATATAAAATAAATCACTTCAGATTTACAATAATAAATTTAAAATATTTATCAGTATCCCCACATTTTCTGCAATAAAATTTTAAATATTTATGCTGAAATTGAAATAAAATAATTACATATTAAATTTTAATTTGAAAATTTTGAGTGAAGCATAAAAATCATTTGAAATATCTGGAAATTTAAGCAATGCATGTGATTATTTAATTTAGTTGTGAAAAATATTTTATCAAACATTCAAACTAATTTTTTAAAAATATTAAAAAAATCCCAAGATTGCATTACTGTTCCAATTTAAGAAATGCCCCGATTTTTCTGTAAAGATATGCGAGTTCATGCATATAATGGTTTCCCATAAATCCTTCAACCATCAGGCATTTTCCTATACATTTAGCACAGTTCATGTAAAGTCAAACTGAGATACTGCCTATTAATTACTGTCGATTTTTTTTGTACATTTATGCAGTTAGTAGTTTTAAAAAAAATTATATTACAAATTTAATTCAACTTTTCAGAGTTTAATAATTAGGAAAACTTTAAAAAGGAAAATCAAACATGTAATTTAATAGCATAAACAAA
Organism: Araneus ventricosus; assembly: GCA_013235015.1. NCBI lineage: Eukaryota > Metazoa > Arthropoda > Arachnida > Araneae > Araneidae > Araneus > Araneus ventricosus. The sequence continues at coordinate 295,542 of BGPR01001016.1, read as the reverse complement.
CTTTTTTTGCTTCATTTACAAATGAAACTGTATTTTTTCATTGAAACACATAATTCTCAAAATTGCAAGCTTTCTATACAAACCTGGGAAATAAAATGGAATTTTTACAAGAAATTCATTAGGAATTGCTCAAGATTTTAGATCATTCACTTTTTGATTTCTTTGAAAGTAGCTCAATTTTTCTTGTGCTTTTAAGACATTTTCCTTTGAAAATAAAAACAAACCGATGCACTTAAAACCACAAGACAGAAGTGAAAACTTCTAGGTGTTTACTATATTATAAAAGTATATTGTAGTATTATAAATGTACGAATTTATTGTCTGTTGAAAACAATACAGCAATATATTTTTTGTGTGATAATATATTAAAACAAGAACAATCGAAAAAAATCAGGTCCCATTTCCATTATCCAGATTACAATAAATTGCCAAATATGGTTTGCAAATAAATCTCTTGTGCCTATATTTGGAGACGTGTTCACTTTACTTTAAAAAATGGCCCTTCCTCTACAGACACAATTGTAACACTTGAATATATTTCCAAATAATTTACTTTTAACATTTTGATTACCATGGACATTGAAAATAGCAAGAGAACAATATGTTTTTATTGTTAGTTCACAATGCTTTTTTTTTTAAACTTGAACATTTAATCTTATTAGGTTTTTCATAAGTAATTTTGATAGTAATGAACATCATTTGAATAAACTAACACTTGAATCAAAAGCTTATTTCATTTCAAAAAATTTATTTTTACACTGATTGCAGTTCACATTGCATCTGCTACATAAAAATGAATTTTATACACAAACAAATTATTTTATACAGCATATTGAATATTAAAAATGCACAGCTTTAGAAAAACATTTCATTCCTGAGATTTCACATATATTATAATATATTTTATGACAATTCAGAACATATTTATCAATAATTTCAGAAAAAAAATCACTTCTGACATGCATGCAAAAAAAATACAAAGTCTGCTTTTAAATGAATTTTTTCCATGGGAAAATAATGGCTTGGCTCTAGTCTTCAAAGACAAAAATAATAAATCAATAATATAATGTGCCGATAAGGTTAAAAAATAAGTTCAAACATAAACAAAATGAAGTAAAAATACATAAAAATGGTGCAATGCAACAACTGAAATTGAAAATAGCTGTCAAAATTCTTTATTCATAAGGAACTGTGAAAAGTTGATATTGTTTTTGTAGTATATTTTGAATCCATGTTTACCAACGACAGATGGTGATTATACATTTGTATTGTACGCTGTACAAATTTAGATTCTACAAAATTAACCTGCATATCGCTTTTTGTTGCTATGCAAAGAAACAACATACATACATTAGCACTAAAATTAGTAGCATAGCCACCTATTTGATGAGCATCTAAATTATCACCTATTATAAAAACAATTCCACCTTTAACAATATGAGGTATTCCTGTAATATTTATTCCATCGGTTTCTAATAACTTTAGGTCTTTTATCAGCGGTTGGAGAATTTCTTTAAAGCCGAAGTATTTTATATCTGAGTCTGCACAAAATAGGTAACTGTATATCTTTCACTGATAAACAATACTTAGATGGAATGTTTCCTAGTGTAAAATAAAATGCACCTAGCTTGTGTTTTGCTTGATTACCTCTTAATGGGTTAAAAACCATAAATTCATCAAAATATAGCAAAATTTGTATATTTGCACAGATTCAACCAAATCTAGTTCTCCTTCAGAAGTTTTTTCTGAGCATATTGTGATTTCATAACATTAAAAGTGGAATTTAAATTACTCACTGCAGGATAATTTAAAACCAAGTTTAGAACATTCTCATTTAGATTGTTTTCTTTAAGTTTCTACTGTAGACTGTTTATTTAATGAAACGTTATCAGTTTGGAATTCATTTACTGTATTTATTAATTCAAAATGGTAGAGTTGGGCAGTAAAAATTTTTCTTGCATTTTCAAAATAAATAATGCAACATTTCTCTTGTAGTCTGGGATCAATATTGAATTCTCCCTGAAATTTTAAACATGATAGGGAACCGAATGAGACAATTGTGCCCGATTTCTGTTTTTGACAGGTGTTAAGATCTCAGATTTGAAATAATTTAAAACAAAACAAGAGTGATACCTTGACAAATGTGACTTAAAAGGAGAATAAAGTGTATATTATATCTGACAATTCTTTAGGGGCAGAAAATAATATGTTTTTAAAAATGTGAAATAAACTTACATTTTAAAAATGATTTAAATCCACATGTTATACAAGTTAATAAATTTGTATTTTCTTATTTTTAAATTCATTGTTCACAAGTGCTTTTTAAATGACGAAAAAGTGGTAAATGTTATAGAACAATTGTTGAAGCCACAAATATAATTAAAATTAGGATCATATCTGTGAAAATTCCTTAAATAAGATAAATAGAAATGAACACAAGAAAATCTTTAGCTCACTGTGAACAACAAAACATACCGGTACTACAAAATAAATGACAGAAATTGACCAAATAATACAATTTTTTTTTTCCAATTTGATATAACTTTAAATGTTATGCTTAAGTGACATTCTGCAATAAAAAATAAGGACTTTGTTTACCACCATAAATTTCTGAATAAATTTAAGGGTGGTAACAATATGTTTTGGATAAATTATATTTCTCGTAAAAAAATGACATTAACAGTCCATTAGCTGTTATTGAATTGTCCGTTCTGCATAAAATTTCGATTTCAGCTGCAATGCAGAAATTGTTGTCTTAGATCTCTTCTTGGATCTGTCTCTGCAGATCTCCTTCAACATCCGAGGTAACCTAACAGAACAAAAATTATGAAATATTGAAAAATCATTAAATTATGAATAATGGTTTTAAGCCCCTAAAAACAAATATGGAAATAAGAACCCTATTAGTGCATTTTGAGGGCTTCTGGGAACCCTGAATAGTCAGGCAAGGTAAAATGGATGGTCAAAATATATGGCTTATACAACAGATATTTAATAGCATATGCAGTATTTTAAGTTGGGTATTCAAGATGTTTGTTCCGACTTTCATTTCTCGATTGATATTATCTGACTTTCATTCCTCGATAGAGGCAAAACAGTAAACGAGTTTATGCCTCAAGTTGTGCGTTAAACTTTCATCATCCAGATTATTAAGGAATTCTTATTATATTGAAAAATATCTTATTTTGGAAATTTCTTCTGCTGTTTCAACTTAAATTTAAGGAAAAAAATTTTTAATGTCATATTTTTAGAAATGAGTATATGGGTCGACTGAACATTCTGCATCTCATAAAGGATAGACACAGCATTATTTTTTAAATAAATAATTCACTTACAATATATTAAACAGAAATATTCCATGTAATAATTAGTTAAGTTAAACTAATCTTTTTTTTCATAATGAAAAGTAATGAACGAATTATATACTTAGTTTCAGGAATTCTTGTTTTTGTTCTTGCAGTCATTCTTTTTTGTACATAACACAAGGGGTAAATTACAGTCCTTGACATATTTTGAAATAAATATAAAATCAAATAAATAAAAAGTGCAGTTTAAACAAAAATTCTTTTAAAAAAAATTCTCATGGTGTAAAAGTTTTGAAATGTGCAATATTGGCAAAAACTTCCAATTTTACTACTGTATGCTTGAATAATTCAAAATAAAGACACAAACATATTATGGAATGGAGACTATAGGTCCCTGACCCAGGCTCTCCGTCAAAAAGCTATTATCGGTGTGGCAGACACAAACATATATGCTGGAGAAATTTTAATAAGAAAATATCTTCTAGGAAGGTTAAATATATAGAAAGCAAAACTCGCAATGCACAAAATTTCGAGAAAATGAAAATATTGCAGATTTTTGGAAGATTACTATATCAGTGTATTGCAAAAAATACATATCTTTATCACTGTGAGGGGTAAAATGAGTATACAAAACATAATTAAAATTACTTATTAATTATTAAATTACTAGTGAAACTTATTTAATTTTTACTCTTAACATGTGCAATGTATAGATTAAACAAAAGAAAGTTTTAATAAACAATATTTTTACTTAATTCTTAAAAGTAGGATATTTTACACCACTGGAACCTACATGAAAATCAAGTTTTTAAGCTAAATGTATAGATCATTTAAACCTACCTCTTCAACAAAACATTCCACAGGATCTTTCAGTAGGTAGCTTGGATATTCAGTAGTACGGCAAAACGTAAACAATAAACTAGTTTTAATATATTTTGATTTTCTTTTTCTGAAGACCTTGGAAATAAGTGATTTATTATTGTTGATGCTGTTACTGCTTGATCATCAATATATACTCTGTATTCTTCAAGTGAAGGAAAATCTGCACAATCGGGTGCGATATGATACGTTGATTCAATTACTTCAAATAGTTATTCATCTGTAATTTCTCGTACTTTAGAGGATGTTCTGTATTGCATTAAAACCTTCATCTACAAGAAAATTAAGAAGATATTTGAAACACATGGGATTAAAAATATTACCGACAATTCATTAATAACAGTATCTCAAATTTAAACTTAAAAATATATCCAAGGAATATTAACATAGACAAACATTTTAGCATGCTTCCCTCAACATTACTTAACCTTCCAGCGGGCGTGCTTTTGCAGGAGATACCTACTTTAATTGTGCATCTTATTACATATTTATATCGTTATTTTATATATTTAATAGCAATTTTACTTATAAAATCTTTGTTTACTATTACTTAACAAAATGTACGGTACGGTAGTAAACTTGATTTTTTTTGGCAATAAATTGCTAAATGTGGTAACCCAATGGCGGACGGTAACATGGCAAATGCGATAACATGGCGGGCGTTTGACGAATTTCCCATGATTTGGTGCCATCTTGCCGAGGGATGTACCGTACACTTTGGTTTTACCAGATAACATACATAAAACTTGCATTTGTTTTTGTAAAATAACGCGATATACATATATATGTAATACGATGCACGATATGTCGTAAAATTTGCGTTAGCGCCTGCTGAGGTTAACAACAACAATGAGTAAAAACGTTTCAGTTTTAATATTTACAAACAGCATTAAACGATAAATTAACAGTAAACAGATCGTAACGCCAACACTTTTAGAGTTAGTACAATACATTCCAATATACTTAAGAATAAAAAAAGTTTCACTTTTATAAACTAAAAAATACACATACCTCACCTTGAATATTGAGCGAAGCTTCGCCGTTCTTCCCGTGAAGTGCACAGAGCATGTCCTGGAAAATGGCGGTTAAAAAGAGCTTTGCTTTGATTGGCTGACACAAGTTTCCAAAACATGGTGAAAGGTTGAACCATTTTTGAGGGTTGAACCATGGAATCGGGTTTTTGAAATATCAGTTGAACCATTTATTGGTACTTTCTCTAAATTTGCACCATTTATTGGTTCAACATTGAACTGAAATTTTTAACAGTGTACTTCTCAAGTGCTCTCAATAAGCTTTCTTATATTTTTTCCAATGCCTGTAATTAAAAAAAAAGCACCCTCCTTATAGGTATTGCAGAACTGAACTTTTTAAATAAGTAATTTTAGAGGAAGGACGACAAATATCGAATAGGTCGATTTATCCTCTATTAAGGCGACCAGGAACCTACAAAATCTTTTTTTTAACTTTTCAACTAATTAACTTGAAATTTTGCAGACATTAATGAAATCAATATTTAAGACACACAAAATTACACTGCAAGATATTTATTTACTTTTGAGTTATGGGTATAAATGTAATTTTTAATAACAATTAATAGCCTTTATGATAAATGTTCCAGGCGCTCAAAAATTACTCGAAATCTCTCTAATTTTTTTATTAATTAAGCTAACCATTTAAAAACAAAAACTGGGATTAATTTTTACGTTTTAGGAAGGAATTTCAAAGTGAATACCTTTAATAACTCGAAACTATTGACTTCGGAAAAAAATATGCCCAATATATATTGAAGAAAATATTTAAAGTTTAATAGCAAAATAGCTTTTATATAAATGCCAAACATTCTTTTCCATATAATTTTTTTATACTTATATAAAATGTCATGAAATTTTACCAAAAACTGAAGCGCCTGGAACATTTATCATGAAGGTCATTAGTTGTTAATGAAAATTACATTTATACCCATAACTCAGAAATAAATAAATAAATATTGCAGTGAAAATTTGTGTATTGTCTTATATAATGTTCCTATTAATGCCTGCAAAATTTCAAATAGATTACTTGAAAATTTAAAAAAAAAAAATGATTTCGGACGTCCCTGATCGCCTCAAGCGCTGCAACTTAGTAGAAACAATGCAAAACGTTTCCTACTGAGCAGCCCCCCATTACGTTAGTGTCGTCTGTGCTGTTGTAGCTGTAACCACGCTTTTATTACAGGCGTTTTTGCGTTTTTTGGAAAGTGCAAATTTTGGCAAATCATCTTATCTTGATTATTTTCGAGGCCCCGGTGGCCTAGTGATAAGGTCTCGGCTTTGTGGCCGGAGGGCTCCAGGTTCGAAACCCGAGTCCACTAAAGATCCGCCTTGTATGAGGCCTGTTGCACGCGAAATCATACGTAATGGCCAAACGCTCTCCCGTTGGTGTGGCATGGAAGTCTGGAGAGGGGCTACCAGCTCACGTGTCACCCTCGTCATCTGACCGCGGTTCAAAATTACGAGGTCTGTCCCAAAATAGCCTTCGTGTTGCTTCAAAACGGGACGTTAATATATAACTAACTAACCCCCTCATTATTTTCGCATTTAACTTTTATTTCTTGGTTCGTGATGCTTGTGGGCTAATAGAGCCCACATTTGTGGGCACATTTTGAGGCTTATTTTCGCCTATAATCCATCCATGTTTCGTTTCTGGATCTATATTTATAGTCTCCCAAAACAAATACCAAGTAGGCGATAATATGGAATACCAGTAGGGTCACAAATATGGAATGCTATTCCTTATTTGTAAACTATTTGCTAAAATGCACTGAAGAATGGGCTCACACAGAATGTGTTGGCTACTCTAGTGTGGGATTTTTGTAAAAATTATATAATTTTTTGCAAAGGTTAGGAAGTTTTACTTAAAAATTTTCGGTTGTGCTCTATAGATTATCATTTATATGTAATATTTTTTTTCATCTGAAACGTTCCCTTAATTAAGCGCATTATATTGTATAATACTTTTGTATTAATAAATAACTTAATTACATTTCCCCATTTTTTGTCCCTTTCTATTAAATAGGTATTCGATATTTGTCACACATTTAGATATTCGAGAATTTTACACTAAGCAGATATATTTTTAAATATTGCTGTCTTTTCTCAAGCTAGAAAGAAAATATTTTGTGTACAGTTAGTAAACAGTTCATTGATAAATATAACAATGAAGGTTCCATAAATCAACATTTCTAAGTCATAAACATTCTGCCAAATGTAAATGGTATTCCATATTTCCTCTACATTTTTGCATCATCACAGTTCAAACGTAAGCTTTTAAGTTATGATACAACCAATTTTTCGTGCACTTGATGTATTTTTGTGGTAGAAAGAAAAGACATAGATATTGTATTTTAGCCATGTGTCTCGCGTTGTGTTGCTAGGCAACGGAAAATCTGGCTTTGATTTTGAATAATTTACAGAATATAGACAAAGTGATGCCAAATATTTTTTAAAAATATTCTTTAGTTGCTTACATGAATCATGAACTATTTTTAGAAGGTATATGAACAAATTTTAAAACAAAGTTTTAAAAATATTTTTTTTTTGTATTACCTCCACTCCTTACATAGAATAACATAAATATTATTTAATTAAGTTATTAAACATCACTATTTAAAAAAGTTGTGTAATTTAGGTTTAAATAGTAAATAAAAAAAAGCAAAATTAAAAAAGACTAATCGATTTAAAAGAAAACATAACAATAGATAAATAAGAACATCGACAACTGAGAGTTTTCAATAAAGAAATGTTTCGAAAACAACCACTTCTGCCCCGAAAACAAGAAAAAATTTTCCCCAACCAATCCAAGCGTAGAACAGGATTGGGTGGGAGCAACGGGTGAAATGAATGAAATGGCGAAAAATTCCTCACTTTTACTTCATAATCCTCACTAGAAAATCCGAATGCATCTCTTCCAACCTACCTTACGAGCAGAATCATTGGACGCTCAAACTTTTCCACTGGCAGAAGGTGAACCCCGCCAATGAGCGACCGTCTGTCTCCGTGACGTCATTGGACTCCTCCTCTTTAGAGAAGATGGAAGCAATAGGAAAAAATTTCCCTTCTAGCCGATCTCTGAGTATCTTTAACCCGGTGGGAACAGTTCAATTGTCAGGACGTCAGTTATTGTAGTGTTTATTTGTTAAAAGGGGGGAAAAAACGCACCCATTGTTTTAGTCTGAAACTTTTTTTGCGGCTATTGCAGGTGGTTTTAATTACCATTGCATGTTGTGGTGTATGATGTGGACTAGTTGCACCATTCGGCAGAAAAGACATATTTCTAAAATTCCTGGAAAGATGCCGCTTATATGAATAAATTTGAAGTAGCACCACTGTCTAGTAAGTATAATCCTTTTTTTTGTGCAAAATTGTAACATTAGCTGAAATGTTTGGAAAAATCTTAAATTAATGCATATTTAACTGTTGAGCATTTTATAAAGAGTTATTTATACAGAGAGTTTTTGCAATTTATTTGATAACACAGGGAGTAGCGAGTCTGAGGTACGGTTTTTCTGATGAAGTATCTTATGTAGAGAAAATGCTGCCCATATTAATCATATGTAAAGCTCCAAAATACAATTCTTTTTTTCAGAAGAAATCATGTAATTCTAATAAATTTGAAATGCTTCATTTACATGGAAATATTTATTTATAAGTCACTTGAAGTGTGAAGTTGTATCACTTTCTGAAGCAAATGTGACTTCATTCAATATTTGTACAAACATAAGATAAGAATTTGACTTTGAAATCCTTGTATTAATATTTTCCACGCTTTTCTTTTCTAACTAGATAGGAATTATCTTCCAGTTATTTAATTTATTTAAAAAAAATCCAAGTTCAATTTCAAATCAAATTAAAATCAATATTAAACTATTTTGTTTAATATTGTTGTTAAAATTTTGAGCATTTAAATTTGCTAGAAATTTTTTTGTAGAGATCCCTAAAAATTTGCCAAGAGGAAAATTACATTACTTTGAATTTGCTACATTACATTTTCTGCAAAGATTTTGGAATATTTTTTTTGGGGGAACTTAAAACAAATAACTGGTCTTGAATCCTTTCAGCAGAATCCTGTTTCTTCAGATTATTAGTAGTTTTAGCCCGATTTTTTCTTAAAAACTTGACTTAAGGAGTTAAGAAATTGTTTTATTATGTTTTATTATCTGTATATTACTGAAATGTATTCTTTATGAAATGAAAAGTTTGTGGTTTTAAATGTTGTTAAAATACCTTAAAATATACATTCTAATACTGAATTTAGAAAGTGATTAAAGTAGCCTCAAATTGAAACGACTGAATCGATCTGCCTTAGAAACTGAAATTCAGAACAGTTTGTTTCAGAGAATTATTGTACAGCATTTTTATATTAGATAATAAGATGCCCCTATTTCTCCTTACTCCTAACACTAATTCGATTTGCATGGATAATCATGATTCATTTAGTACTCATCAACTATCCTCAAAGAGTATACAGAAATTATTTAATGGATCAAGTTTCGTAGCTGATTTTGAATCAATATCACAAATTATTTTTGTCGAGTGTCGTTGGTATTATCATAATAAATAGAATCCGAAACGTAATCTAATCCGAATCTGGAACATAATTTGTTAAGTGTTTAATGCATTAAAAATTTTACACCTATTCAGAAACGCACAGATTAAATATAAAATTTTAAAAGTGTATTATGATAACGAAAGTACTTGTTGATTTGAAAATTCTATTCAAAGAGACATGAACTTCGCACAAAAGCGCATATTTTGACGCAAGGACGAAAATTTTACAAAATTTAATTTCTTTTTCATTAACTTATTTTTAAAATGTATGCTTGAAATATTTATTTCTTTGATTTCGCTTCAATTTGATGTTCAAGTTACAACTGTGAATAAGTGATGATCTTGTTAAAGATGTATTCAAATATTAGCATGCTAAAATACATTTATCCCGAACAAGTATCAGGGTTGTTAAGCGTGTATTTTCCCTAAAATATACTTTTGAAAGGCACTTTTTAAATGGATAGTAATTTATAAACATATTTAAAATGAAAGTAAATGATACGAAAGTATAATTTTTAACATATTTGATTTTGCGAACACTATACGACATGAAAAAGAAGACGAAAGGTCTGTTGACGAGTACTGCTTCTTTCTTTTTGCTTAATATGAACATACATAATTATTTTGTTTAAGACTGTAACTGAGTTAAAAAATTTTAAGAAAACTTTTGAATTCAATTAATTTCTGTTTTCTTGACTCACTTAGAAATAAAAAGAAAATTAAGAATGATTGAAAGTATTAGCTTTAATCAAATTTCAAGACGGATTTTTATGTATAGAAAGTATATTTTTATATATTTTCTTCATAGGAAAACGATATTACACTAATAAATAGTCAACAAGGTATTTAAAATAATTTATTTGTTGAATGTTCTCTAATTGTGATGATGAAATATCAACAAAGAAAGTTCAAGTAAAATTGAATGCTAGATTAAATTGCTAATTAAAAAAAACTTAATGATATTTATATGATATTTTTTCATAAATGGTTAAGTTCAGTTTTTTTTCCTTAAGTAATCAAGTTTTGAAAGTGCTATCAAAAGAAAACAAAATATACAAAGAATATATTCACAAAATATATGGCATATTTATTTAGGGATAGCTGATAGCTTAATTTTTTTCATTGTAATGTAACAAATGTAAATATATTCATATCATTACTGATTTTTAAAATAATACTTAAAACTAGAGAGAAAAAGTATTTACATAAAAACTTCTGGCTTGAATATATCCTGCACTGATGCAGTTTTAAACAAATATATTTTTTCTTCAGAAAAAAAAATAAAATTCCATCACCTAAGTATTTTTGCGTAATTTACGTGAATCTCTCTAAGATATTCCGATTCTTTATTTATAGATCAAAATCCTTAATAGTTGCCCCAACCTTAGAAAACAAAACTTCATAATAAAACAAAACGATCCATTTCGCTTCCCTAATATGCTCTTTTCCATATCATTTCCTTACCTATCGCAAAACAATCTTCCAACAAAAACTCTGCACCCATCATTAGCAAACCCAAACCACATCTCTGATCTCTAAACGCGTCGCTAACACGTGAATGCACACTGTGTGTCACAAGGGATCTTCTGCAACTGGTAGGGGAGTAGCAATTCGCTAGTGGTAACACGATCCGGCCATGGCGGCGAGGGCTTTGATTCGGAGCGGTGGGTTTGCCGGATGAGTCCGGGGAGATCGGGTTCCCCAGGTGGCCGGTGATGGGTCCGCGGCTTTTCCGCCACCCAAGCCGGCGGCTTCAATCATTGCTCTTAATCTAATCATGGACCTCTGGTGCTAATAGGGGAATCAGCAGGACCGGTTCGAAACTGAGACGTGTTTCTCTTAGTATTGGAGGGAGGTTCGGGTAGTGGTGATGGCTTAAATGTGGCTCGGGTGGTTTTAGGTGTCGAAAGGATAGGGCAAGAGAGACGTTAGAATTGAAATTGATTGAGCACATTTCAAAAGCCAATACTGATTTTCAAAGTTGCGAAAATTAAAAATGTTGCTTGATTGTTGTTGATTTTATACATTCTTATGAGGAGAACTAGAAAGAGGAAAGATACTAGTTTGAATTCTCAGGTGCTTCGGTTTATTTTATTCACTTTTTTTCTTTTGTACATGGTTCCTGATGCGTTTCAGGCATTAGTATGTATAAACCAATAAACCAGTTAGACTGACGTGTGGAAAATATTTTCGTTCTTTTTTTTTGTCAGCAAGTTACTCTTTTTTAATTGTTCGAAACATTTATACATACAGTAATTTAAAATAATTTTCTCTTCACTGGAATTTAAAGATTTACTTTAAAGACAGGAGGAATTGCTAAACATTTTGGACCCATGCAATTAAAATTTCTAATATTTGCTTTTTAAAGATTTTCTCTTCTTTTAAATATTTTACTTCATTCTACTATGCATAGGATATAATTCAAAATGTTTTTCTGTTATAAAAAGGGTCTGATTACAACAATTAAAAAATGTTGGAAATCAAATTATTCAAATCAAATTATCCACATTTATATTTATCTCTTCACGGAACTTACTTTTCTCATATGTAATTAAATTATTTCTCCAAATTTTAATCTGGTTTTCCGTTTCGTAGTTTATTTCTGCTGGAGGTGCAAAATTAAGTTTAAAAGGTTTATTCGTCAGAAACCTTTTTTATGGATCAACAGCGCTACAATAATCAATTGCATAAATAGTTAATTTGGGTAATATATACTTTTGAATATAATCGAAAAAATCCGGAATTTTTTTTATACATAGAAAGATTTATTAATGGACGGTTTTTATCTATTTAATTCACAAACAAAAATTGTACGTCTCTTCATAATGCTTAATTGGAGCATAAATGGTAGGATTCTGGACTGGTCTTTTTAAAAACTGAAAAATCAACATCATCATTGTTTTGTTTTAAACATTTATGGATCTCAAACGTTATGAATGAACTCTCATTTATGGGCTTTTTTTAATGAGAAGAGTTCACAGAAAGTTGTTCGGTCCTACTGAGATCTAGTTCTTACCTTCTTTTAAAATAACGTTTAAGATGGTAACAATTCGCAACAAAATTGTAGAGGAAGAATTATTTCCATTTTCTGCACGATTTAATACATTTAAAACTTTATGAAGGGGAATAAAAGTGACTTTACCAATAGCATCAAGTAAGATGGAAAAGTTGATACCAAAAATGGAGCTGCACTAAACAACTTATAAAGGAATTTCACTCCGCATTTTATTATTTATTATATATCACAATATGTTAACAAATAACAAAACATAGCTATTCTGAAGAATCAGTCCTAATTCAATCCTAATAATTTCGGAACAGTAGCAAGAATTCGATATTTGCTATTCATGTGATGCCGTTTAGTTAGTTAGTTTAGTTATATTAACGTCCCGTTCTGAAGCATCAAGAGGGCTATTTTCACGTGATATCGCAGTCCAGTGGCAAACGAGTCAGGCCGTCTGAGTTCACACTGTCTTACGTTACGCTGCAGAAATACAGTAGAGTCTCAATAATTCGAGTCTCGATTGTTCGAGTTTTCCATAAATCCGAGTTAGTGAAAAAAATCAGTTTAGCTCCCAAATAATGACCAACACGTGAACGAATTACTGCATCTGGTTTTTATTGTTGTTCGACGGGTCATATGTCCACTGCGCACCCCGAAGCCACCTGCAGAAATGTCCCCTTCCAGAGAAAACGGAATATATATATAAGATCGATATATAGGAGCAATGTGTTTAAACAAAAAACAATTGACAATTATTTTAAGATATAATTAACCTATTACTATCAGCAGTTATGTTATAATATGTAAGTACATTTTTCATTTAAATATACTACACTGAAATTTAAAAATTGCTTTTATTTCCATTTATTTATTTATTAAATTTTATGATTTCGATAATTCGAGTTTTCGATAGTTCAAGGTAGGTCCGGTCCCGTCCATCTCGAATTATGGGGACTCTACTGTGCGTACTTTTTTTCCCTACTGAACTGCGAGCAATGAAATACAAAAATAAATTGACATGCCACACTTGACGTGTATAACGTGAACAAATAACGTTTCCAAACCTCTTCGCTGCAGCATAATTCGCTGCAAATGAATAAACCAGCGGAAAACAATCTCAAGACGTACTATTTTCGAGACTCCAACACTTAATCGAGTTATCTCATTTGTGATAAATTACAGACAACTCCTTTTCTGCCTTCAAATTCGCCTTTCCACTAAAGAACGGAGAGAGCCTGTCAAATAACTCTACAACCATCCTTTGTTTGTTGATGTCATTAGAGTTCCTAAAGAAGACCCCGAAAATTCATTTCCACTTTTTTTCCTTCGTTTTTTGCTTCCTTCTGAGGACAGAGAAAAATTAGATGGACCCTCAAGATTTCGGTTTGCTTGATATCCTATCCGACCGCGAGTGAGCGCGCTGCACGCCGTAGATATGACGTTGCGTTTATGAAAAAAAGTAAAGCTTATGTGAAAAACGTATTATGAGTAGTGTCTTTCTTTACTTTGATAGACCAGGATGTTGCACTTGAAATATTCATCTGCCTGTCTTGTGTTGTCGTTGACTTGGTAGGTCGAAATTACAAAAAGAGATATTAATAAAGCGTCGCGCAATTAAAAAAAAATCATCAGCATGTCTTGCTTACTGTGCATCAAGAATGCAAAAAACTACCCTCTTTTTCAAACGCAAAAGTGTCATTTCCATGCTAACCTAGTTGATACCTAATTATGATAAGTATCATATGATGAATGACTAAATTTGGATTAAACATTGCGTTAAGAGGTCAAGAGATTCAGCCACTTCTCATGAGAAATAAGTTTTTTTTAGTAAAACTAGGACAATGAAAGGGAAACATGCGGGGAATCTTGCTCTTCTTAAAGAACCAAGTAAACAATTAGTTGCGGTTACGTGAGAATGTCAGAAGTGTAAAGTTATCAATTTAGAAATACTAGGCGAATATGAACTGGCGAATATATACTAACTGGCAAAACATAACTGGCGAATATATACTGGGCGAATATATATATATATATATATATATACTGGGCTCCATTGCCCGAAGAAAGCAATAGTGGGCGTAGAGGTGTAACTAGGACAATGAAAGATAAACATACGGGGAATCTTGCGCTTCTTAAAGAACCGAGTAAACAATTAGTTGCGGTTACGTGACAATTTCAGAAGTGTAAAGTTATCAATTTAGCAATAAGGGCTTTCAAGAAAGCATCTTGATAAGGAAAGGAAACGGCAATTTTAATCTTCAATTCACACTATATGGTTTTAGTAGCAGACTCTTTCTTGTGTGTCGATTTCACAAAACCCAGTGGCGAATCCAGGATTTGAGTCGTGGGAGAAGGAGGGGGGGGGGGCGGAGGTCATAATTTTTTTTATCTTCGTGACGAATGCCAAACCTCATGACTTATGTAAACCAAAATACTTCAATTTTACAGACTTTACTCACGTGACAATAAGAATAATACAGAACACTACAATACTTTCGATAATTTAATAAAAAATAAAATGAAATAACTAGCCAAAAAAATGTTTTCTGCGTCAACGGTACATGTACTACAAAAGTGGAAAAAGTTTCGAGCCTGTCAAGCCAGGAATCAATGTTGTTACGTTTTCTTCTTTCTCTTTTTTAAAAAGGAGATTAAGAACATACAGCTGTAGTGATTTTAAGTAAAATCAAGAATTCTGGTTTAGCTCTGGGGGGAGGGGCTGCAGCTCCATAGCAACCCCACCCCCACCCGGAATCGCCACTGATCACAATGTTTTTTCAGAAGTGTCTTTTCTATGGAGTGCAAAGGAAACTGGCTAAGAAGAATACAAAATAGGCGTAACTATTCGGTAAGGAAACAACTACAAAAAACAAATCACAGGAAAACGTTACGATGCGATTATTTTCAAAAATTCGTTACTGGATTTAAATTAGTTTCTTGTGCATCGGACTGTATAGTTTGATTTTGCACGGCAAACTGCTCGCTTTGAAGTACAGCTTCTTTCTGCAGCGAATCCAAATGGTAGTTTGTTTCATATTGCATTATTTCGTTCAATTTATAAACGTTAGTCCGTTGCATCCAAAACCTAGCCTAACTAACCCTAAAAGATCACAGTACACTTTTGATAAAGTTGCATCAGATAAATCCCTATATATTTGGAATTAAATCATGAATCAGAATGGAGATAGACACTAAAAATATTTGCTGTAGATATAAGAATATAATAAATAATATAAAAATATATAAAAAATACACACACACAAAAGTACGAAAGCTACACAAATGCGATTATTCTGTGTTGTTTGTGTGTGATTTATGATGTTATGTGATTATACAATCATAATAAATAATAATAAAGACGGCTTCAGTTTTGACTTGTGTGCAAACTTGACTTTCTTTGCTTTGTCAAGTGAGACATCATGTTTTTATTATTAAGTTAGTCAACTTTAAAATAATAATGTGTATTAAATGCAGTGATTAGATTAGAAAGTGTGCCATTCATGTCCGTAATATTAATTTATTTTGTAAATACTTTTGTTGCAAAATTTTTAATACTGTATTATGAAATAGTCTTATTTTGGTGGAAACATTTTTAAAACTTCCCGAAGAACTTTATATCAATATTTTTTTTAAAATCTTTACCCAGGTAATTTGTTAGATATTGCTTGAAGTAAACTATCAAAGAGGTTGATTTTCAAAAAGGATCTCATAAAAGTTTTAGCTTTATTTTTATAAGAAGCGTTGAGACTGCAAATCATATTTTAGCATTATTTCGTTTGTTTTTTTTGTATGCAGATAGTATACTAATAATTTAAAACTATTAAAAACTTAATCATCTATCAAATTAGCCTAAATATTTTGCAGGGAAGATTATTTATTATAAGAACACAAACGATAGAAATAATCACATTTTACTTTCGATTTATATGCATAATTTTTATTTGGAAACGACGAATCATGGTTATCAAAATATTAATGAAAATTTTAGAAAACACATTTTCAAAGCCCTATTAGTTTTGCTAATATTGATTATATTATTCATAATTCTAGGTAAAGAATAGTATTATAAATTATTCCGAAAAGGTCTAATTGTTGTAGTCATAATTAGGCATTTAAAACCTACACTAAAGTATAAAAAAAAATTTTTGCACTAATTACATTAGAATTCACACCTTACCAGATTTTTTCCTGCAGACGACAATAAAGAAATCTACGAAAATATCCATATATATTAGAAAATAAAGCTAAGGTTGAGATATATGTGGTTCCTTTATGTCAATAAATTGCCGCTACTTTTAAGTTCAGAAGCTTTTGAGAAACTGTTGCAACTGGAACTAGTCACATTCCTTATTTGCAAGCTTTATCAGAAGAACAGGATGGGTAACGATGTACCAATACTGGCATAGTAATTGGTCAAAAAATAAACCACCTGCAGCCTAATTTAGATTATATAGCTTAGCCGTTAATGCTATTTTTAACTAGGAAATATCTTATCCTATATTTGCTACCAATATCCTGACTAAAGGATTAGGAAATAACTCTTTCTGAGATAATCCCCAATTTTATCTTTTGCAAATGCTTTGAAACATTAAAGTACTATAAATAAACTTATCAAAGTCTTTAATTGTCTGATAGCTAGATGAATCATGACAGTGCTGTTGTTGGTTGAGAACGTGGAAATGGATGTCTCGCAAGATTAGCTTAGATACCGTATCACGTGGCACGAAAAATTTCGACACAGCGCATTCTAGGCACGAAGTTTTGCATCCCATAGGAAGAGTTATCAGACATCAATTACACTTGGAACCCATTGCAAAAGATCTTTGGGTTGTTTGTTGCACTCTTATCTGTCCTCAAAGAAGGAAAAGGGAGGCACGAATTTGCCCATGAAAAACACCAAAAGGCATTGTCTCAACGTTCTGGAAGGGACGGACACCCTCATGTGCAGATGAAAGGTCGAAGTTCGTCTGCCCCTTTCGCTGTCAAGATTCTTGTTGACTCTTCGAACAGTGACCCCTTATTTGGGTAAACACCCGAGAGATAGACCGTCTGCACCCTGCTGATATCCTTCCCTTTGCAACCGGAAAAGGGGAAAACACAGGATTAGGAATCATTTTGAAGTAAATTTCCGCTTGCATATTTGACAGAGATGTGGGAGGACAAGTCGTAAATAATAGATACTGCATGCCATTCAAAGGTCAGGGCTAAGGTCAAGGTAGGATGTTCTTGTCCGGATTTGACAGCATCCTATATTTGCACAAATTATTCACTTAATGTATATCGTTTCCAGTGTAACTTACTTTGGTGAAATAAGAGTTTTTCTAAATAATTAATTACTAAAAGCAAAATTAGAACAGGAAATTTTAACTCATGTTAAAATTAAACAACAATTACCTTTAGTGTTGAGGTCATCATGATCTGAAAAAAATCAAGGAATAAATATGCGGTTTGACATTGTGCTCTACGTTCTTAAAATGTTTGAGGTTACTGCTGAAAAGAAGATTATTAGGCTACAGTTTTTTTTTATTTATCTATATAAGTATCCTATAATGGTCTATTTTTTAAATTAATTTACATTGAAAAATAATTTTTTCCGCATTGAGGTCTTAAACGAAGTATCTGGAGTGCCTGTTTTTTACATTAAGTTAAATTAAATTTGCCATTTAGCTCATTTCGCGAGAGATGCGTGAACTTCGAAGCTTGAGTGCTAAATTGTTATTAAAGCCGTCTAAAAACCCATTGCACATATATATTGTATGTCCTGTTACTTATTCTAAAAGAAAGGAAGACACCAGATGGTAATTAGAATTTTCAGAAAAGGTTTTATCCTTTATCAAAAGTAGAATCAAAGGTATAAAGGTAACCCCAAAGGTATAAAGGTAACTCCAAGTAAACTTAAAATATGTAATGGAACTGTGGATTATATATATATATATATACGTTTGCATGAACTTGATCCCTCCACCCAAACTTCTATAGTCTTTACTAGGTATTATTTATATTATCTTGCTTGCTATTGACTATATTAAACATTTCAGCAAATTGCATTAATGATAGTTAGCATATTTAGTGTTAGGTATCTTCGAACAAACTGATGATCTAATAGCTTATTTGCAAACTTAGGTATAGAAACGCGCTTACAATTTCATCATTATCGGATATCTGGACTCAGTATTTGCTTTAATAGAGCTCTTATCAGATATCTTTTTTGAAAAACAAAAGGCTTTTATCTGTGTTCAGAAATTCTGAAAGGTCATATTGTCAAATTTCTTTCTATGAAAGGGAAGAGAGGACATCGCTCTTTTATAAGCAATAAATACATGAGACCTTATCGAGCCCCTTTATCTTTTTCTTTCCTGCCCACAGATATGCTCACATGCTACGGTTGGGTGATTGAAAATTTTTTGAAAGAGTTAACATTAAAATATCATTATGTAGATATAACTGGTGTAAGAAAATGAAGAATCATTGTTCGTTTTACTGCATACTTATAGCAACTGATTCTTAGCTTGGAATTGAGAGATTTGTGGAAATGCGAGTTTTTTGCTGTAAACTAACTAGTCGAGGATGTTGCAAAGTAATCATTACATCAGGTATCATATAGCAATAAGGGAAAAGACTCCACTGGACTTCATTTATCTGTTTCCTTGTATTTTTATTTATTTCATCAAACTTTGAAATGAGTAAGTCTTTCAATTAGTGAAATAATCGATGGGAATGGGTGAGACATGTGTGCAAATCAAAGTTAGAGGTTTGACAAAGATCGGATATGGCCATACATTCATCCTTATGCTTAATTCAAGGCCATGTATTATTGTTCAATTCGAAATGAAAAGATTAATTTTGTTATGCTTTCTGATTTCCCACAATTTCTTCTTTCCTGTAAGCGCCAGATCAGATTTTCCTGTTTCGAAAATTGACTTTTTTGAAAACACGAACTAATTTTTTTCAGGATTTCTGTACAGGAGGATAAAATATTTACAACAGTTCATGATTTTTACCTTAGTTCCACTACTGAATACAAAGTAATACTCAGCAGCTAAACAAGGCTCAATAAAATCGAGGAAAATCGACAGCACTGAAGTTTTACTGAAAATCACCGCGACGAGAGCCTCTTCAACCTTTATTTATCTGTTTCCTTGTATTTTTATTTATTTCATCAAACTTTGAAATGAGTAAGTCTTTCAATTAGTAAAATAATCGATGAGAAGGTGGGAATGGGTGAGGCATGTGTAAAAATCAAAGTTAGAGGTCTGACAAAGATTGGATATGGCCATACATTCATCCTTATGCTTAATTCAAAGCCATGTTCAATTCGAAATGAAAAGATTAATTTTGTTATGCTTTCTGACTGACCCACAATTAACATCTTTCTTCTTTCCTGTAAGCGCCAGATCAGATTTTTCTGTTTCAAAAATTGACTTTTTTAAAAACACGAACTAATATTTTTCAGGATTTATTTAAAGGAGGATAAAATATTTACATGGTTTTTACCTTTACCTTAGTTCCACTACTGAATACAAAGTATTTCGCAGAAGCTAAACGAGACTCAATAAAACCGAGGAAAATTCACTGCACTGACGTTTTACTGAAAACCACCGCGACGAGAGCCTCTTCAACCTCCTAGATAAACATCCCGAGACATTGGATGACACCAGAACTATCTTCCGTTCATCCCCGGCAGACACTGACTCGTATCATATGATTCCTAAAAGGATGTCTCGCTTAGAGGCGCCCGCAAGTCATCACGCTGTGCAATGTCAGGGTGGACAATTTTGTCTCTGTTCCCGGCAATCCTGAGTCACGCGAATCTCATTCGGAGGGGGTGGGCGGACGGAAAAAAATCGTCTGTTCACCCTTCCGAACAAAGAAGGACATTTTTTTACGATCTTGATGACAGACTTGTATCTGTTCTTGAACTTGAAGCGAACCATATTCAGCCCAAAAAGCGTTTTATCATGCCTTGATGACAGAAACAGTAGTCAAGGGTTGGGTGACAGCAGTTAGTTGGAAATACCTAACAAATGTACATAAGATTTTCCCCCAAAATATGTCATAAAGTCTTCGCAGTTAAAATGTTGGACACATTTTGAAAATTATATTTTTAAATTTTCCCTTCTTATTTTATTTTCCTCCTTTATAGGAAGCTGTTTTATAATATATGCATGTTTTTATATGCAATTTCAAAATACTTGTTATTAGATTCGACATTAAAAATAGAATTAAAATATCTACTACACAAAACATGGATCAAAGTTTAAATTGTAATGAGGAAACATTTAAAAAAATTCTGACCAGTAATTCATAAAGTAGTTTAACTTTTTAGCATAAAACTTTTTTTATTCATGTTTCGTTTATGTCACGGAGTTAAATTTGTGTGATTAGTGGAATTCCTTAATTCGATATAAATTCATAATTCAGATAGAACAACTTTCTTTCAGTCAAGATCATAGTATAACATTTCTTCGATTCTTAATATTTGAATTCCCTTTCTTATCTCACAATAAGAAGAAATTTCTTTTTAAAATGACATCCAGATATTTGCATTTCATTCAGCATCAACCATTCTATCAAAAAAATTTGCAACGTTCATTGTTTGTATTTTACGTTTCTTTGAAACAGTGCTGTTGAAGACGTTTTTCGGAACTGAAACTGAAACGCTCGTTGGCTCAATAAAACGCTGATATATTAAAAATAATAGCTATTTTACGATTATTAACGGTTGAGAACTTATTATACAATTTAACACTAATTTTTTTGAAGTAAAAATAAATATTACGTATTCACAGTAACACAATTCTCTGCGGAGAAGGACTTAGAAAAATTCAAGGGATGTCAATAATTATGGTCACTATTACTGTATAATATTTGGTACCATACTCATTATTATGCGGAATTTTTAGAAATGTTAGTGGTTCTTACAGAGAGGTATTTCATTTGTTTTTGGCACTATTTGTTTGGCTTCAGTTGCTGACTTTTTGCCAACTAGTGCCCTAACGTTTTTTCTTTGAATTAATATTCGTTTTTTACTTGCAAAAGTCGTAACTTCTTCCTTAAAGTTTAATCTCATAATACAGAGATTATTTTATAAATGGTATAATTATTCAAATGAATAAGTCCGAAACTACAACTACGCACATTTAGAAGAACAAACTGATTACTATTACTATCAAAAGCTGCGTGACAATAAGAAAAACCAGTAAGAAAAAAATTAGCATAATATTTGATGATAATTTTTATTTGTTCATTCAACTATAATTATAGAAATACAAATAAATTTAACTCGTAAGAAGCTCCAAGATTAGAATGAACATCACTTTTCTTTGATTAATTTTCTTAAAAACATATCCTTAACAACTTGTATGCCTTGATGTGTAATTTTTAAGTGCAACTGCTAATCGAATTAATAAACACTAGAACTCCTAAGCAAAGGAATTACAGCTTTGACAAGGAACTGCATGTTTTTTTAAGTTGCTAAATAGAAAACGAACTAATGCATTCTGTCAGAAATACAAAATCATATTAATTATTCCGCAATTTTTCTGAAAATTGCGAAGTCCAATCTTCTGAGAAGATGAAACGCATTCCTTTGATTCACACTCCGTAGCACGTATCTAAATTAGCTCTCCTCTAATTTTCCCATCCAATCTGCCAGAACTCTGCAACCCATTAATTTGCTTAAGAAAATAATTTACTCTCCTCTTTCCGTGTTTGCAATTCCAATAAGCAAAATAAATTATCTGCATCTTCATATTCAGAAATTTAATGGCGCCTGACAAAATCGCACATTTCTGCATTTTGATAAAACGTTCGGTTTTAACCATCTGTGAGAAAAGAACTCTTAATTTCACTTTTTACAGTTATCTTTTTTTCTTTGTCTAGAATTCGGGATCACTTAAGCGTAGTCATTTTTAACACCACCATCACGTCTGGGTTGCTTTGATCCTTTTGGAAAGGGAGGCAAACCGGTGCAAGTCAAAGATCTCCAATTTCAAAACGGATGAAACCGTTCCTTCAGATGTATTAACCAAATTTCATTTTCATCCATTATTAGTTCAACGTGCTATTATCAAATGGTATTTACTAATAATAGGATTCATGCTAATAAATTTAATAGCATACATTTTTGTTTTATTATGCTATTCAGAATTCAATTGAAATGCTTATTTACCACAATGAGGTGTTTGCTAACAAGCAGAAAGGTTTTCAATGCTCTTTTCCATTTTTATGTTGGAGAGAAAAATAATGGATTCATTTATTTTGTTATTACATATTGGTAGATGGTTTAAATAAATCTGTAATTTAAATTATTTTAGAACGTTCTGCAGTAACTACCATAATCAATTTCTAAAATTATTCGATGAAAAAATAATAGTTAAAATATTTTTCATTTCTGCATAGTTTTAATCTGTATACTTCAAAATACTCTAGTCTCGAAATTTAATTAAAAAATAATCAAATTATGCGGAAATAAATCATCATCTTCTATATATATATATTTTACTCTAAAATCTAAGATGCGATTCTTGTCATTAAATCAAATCAAGTTTTCAGAAATTGTCGGTATAATAATGGATTCAACTTTTAAAATTGTTTTGCTTAAACTTTGTTCTTCATTTGAACTCTTCTCAAAATTTAATCTAATTTGCAACTATTGTCCAAACATGCTTAATAAATTCTACTCCATTAACAATGTCTACCACTGCCAAAATCTGAAATGTGTTGCATTAATGACATGCAAAATCTTATGCAGCAGCTCTGAAAATTTGCCTGGGAGGATATATTTAAGATCATAAGATATCATTAGAATGAATCAACTACCATGAGCACAATAGTACAATCTTTAAATCATTTCAATTTAATAACTGTTTCACTTAATATGCTAAGTTCATTAGAGTAAATATTTTATTCATTAGAATTCTACCAAAAGTCTCTTTCCTATCATGATTTTCAAATATTCCAAATAAATTAAATTATATTTTTGTTTTCACTGACCGACATCCCAAGACACTCTTTATAGAATCTATAAAGAGTGTCTTGGGAATAAAACTAGAAGCCAGAACTGCTATCCTTGTTGGAACAAAAACATGTCCTGACTCCTCAACGACCATGAGCATAATAGTACAAGCTTTAAATCATTTCAATTTAATAACTGTTTTACTTAATATGCTAAGTTCATTAGAGTAAATATTTTATTCATTAGAATTCTACCAAAAGTCTCTTTCCTATCATGATTTTCAAATATTCTAGATAAATTAAATTATATTTTTGTTTCAACTGACCGACATCCCAAGACGCTCTTTGTAGAGAATAAAACTAGAAGTCAAAACTGCTATCCTTGTTGGAACAAAAACATGTCCTGACTTAACCTTCTTTCGAGATGAGAGCTGGGGTAAAATCTCTTCGTACTTAATTTTCTCTTTGGAGCGTTTCTTGATTAAATCTCAAGCGAAATGACACCTCGTTCCGAAAAATTAAAGTCACGCCAAATTGCAGAAATTTTCGTCGACCGAGCCAAAAACTTTTAACTCAGTGGGGGGATGAAATGAATGCCGGGGGGACAGGCAAATGGGGGTAGAATACTAATCGGATAATGTCGTGTGAGTGGAGTGGAGTTGTAATTAGCGCGACCAAACGATCCGTAATAACGCTCGTCCCCTTTTCTGATGTGGTTCAATCGTCTGTGTATTGGAGAACATTTTTCGTGCCATTGAGGGAGTGTCCCCATACTTCAGCGATGATAGTTTAATTTGCACTGTTTGAGACCTTCCTACCGTTTTTTGCCCCCTTTCAGTTTAATTAAAGTGCGATTGGCTTGGTAACTGGAGTTTCTTTTGGATCTGTAATTATTAGCTGGGTTGCAAAGAAAGCACAGTGGTGATATATTATTTTTCTGAAAGGTCACAAAAGGCTGCTGTAGATATCTAAAAAATTAGTAGTGTTCTTAAAGGGTGTTTATTAAGTTCGCATTCGCATCATCAGTTTGAAGAATTTTCAGTTGAAAAGTTTGCGAAATCCCATGTGCTTCGTTTACGCGAACTCTTACAATTATTCTTAATTCACAGATTTCTACTCAAAAGATGAGCAAAGTATAAAAGAACTATTATTAATTTTTTATGTTATAATAAAAAAATATTTTTGTATAAAATAACTAACATGTTATATGTGTTTGTGCGTGTGGCATAAGTTTGAACACTGTACTCTAATATAGATATGGGCTCCCATTCTAGAATGTGTAGTCTGGATGGTTTAAAATTCAGTAATAAAAATAAAATAAATGTGTCTGAGTAATTAGGAGTTTTGAGTTTGTTTATGTGTAAAAATTTCTAGCTTCTATACTTTAAAAACATTTTACTCTTTAGGTCTGAAAAAATAAAATCAATCATTGGATTGTGCTTTATATTAAACTAGAAAACCTGCATAATGGCTGCTTGGGAACGACTTCCAATAGAGTAATCCCAAAAATTTTCATAATTCTGCTCTATTAGAATTTGCTTCTTTACGTTTGACTTAAATTCATTATTACATTTGTTGGGTATGCTTTATTGGATATGTTTAGATGAAGGTATGCATTGGAAAAATATATAACGAAAAAATTAAATTAATCATATTAATTTTCGGAATTTAATTAAGCTGTGATAAAATCTGATCTCTGTTTTATCTTCCATTTCATGCTACTTTCAAATGAAATAAAAATATGAATATTTTAGGCATTGAAAACGAAACCAGCATTCATAAAACGCAGTTGCCGGAGAAGGATAACCAATTTAAAATATATCTTGTTTGCTTTTTGGCCTTGCTTTAAGAAATATTTTTTTTAATTCCTAAACAGGAGTGGCGTTAGAGTCTGCCCGGCGAGGTAGGGGCACCACCTGCTGTACGGGGGAAGGGGTGTAATGAAATTGGTCTCAAATTTTCGCTAGATCTTAATTTCTCTTCTAGCTGAATACGTTGCGTGAACGGGACACAGAAATTTTCCCTAACGGGAGGGGGACACCGCATCCCCGACGGGGGGCCCTTCCCCCGGTTCCCCACTGGCGCCACCCCTGTTCCTAAAGCAAATCCACGCAAAATAATTCATATTGTTAAAAATTTTTGCACTAAGAAGATAATATTTAACATTGAAAATTTTGAACGCAAGAAAACTCATACATGCCTCATGCAGCTTTCGAATTACGAATTATTTTCTTTAAAACCTTAAACTTCTACGATTGATACATACTTCTATGAAGATCAAAAACACTCGAATGAGCATAAAGAAATTGACTATTATGCTCATATTATTATAACATCGTATTTCAGAAACTGCTATTTCATCGGCAGTTTTTACAGTTTTCCTGCAAACTGAAAAAAGTTTTCAAAAGCAAGCACAACAAACAGCTTATTTTTGCTATTCTCTGCGAAAAATCAACCGACTGACGCCTGCCCTGCGAAAACTGACAAAAGACTCAGATGCCTGGAATGGATAAGATCTTCCCTGGGTAGGATGCCACAAATAGAAAAGTAAGAAAAGCGTCTGAACTTCCGAAAGGGCTGCCGAAGAACCCTTAGAAATTGGTTCGGGAGTCACGTATTGACGACATCGGAGACAACTCATTTCCTCTCTTTGAGGGCTTCAGAGACACGATCTCTGCTCATCCCCACGTTCTCTACCCCCCTTTTCGTGCCCCCCTCTTTCACTTGTTATCTGGACGCCGCAACACGTGGATGACTTGTTGAATTTTCCTCTTCTTCACCAACTCTTCTTCCTCCTAACTGCTTGTTGATCCAACGGCCTGGCAAATGGGCAGTAACATCAGAAAGAAGAGAGCAGTGTCTGTTTTATCGGAGAGTGCGGCTCTTGGTTTCTTTTGATGGCAAGAAGGTTTCAAACATTCTTGTGAAAGGACCAGCTGAACACATTGGAATGGAGAATGTTTTCATAAGCGCATCGTCCTCTCTTGAGATGTTATTTTAAGAAGATGGGGTGTGTGAGTTTGCCTGAAAGGGGTGCGTCAAGGATTTTGAAATAAAAATGAGGAAGGTTAAGGTAAACAGCTGAAGTTCGACAGAGTAGTCTTTCACAACTATACTGATATGATACGTTTATAACTCGCTTCAAAATAGATTGCATCTAAATCATCCTGAATGAATTGGAACTGCAAATTAATTCTTATGTTTTGGAAGGATTTTGCATTCGTAAATCAGAAGCAGCTCTGCAGAATTTTTATCAGGAATGTCACTCATATCGCTTGAAGAGAAAGAATATGAGAAAATTCAACCTGCTTTTGAGTTTAGCAGCTTTGTATTATTCTATCTAGATCCTATTTAAACTAGAAGTTACGTTCATATTGCAACCATTCCCGTAAATTAAATAATGGAGCTTTATATTGGTTTACTGGTCTTATGACATATAAGAATTATAAAACACGTTGATAGGAAGTATCTTAAGCCAAGGTTTATAAAAGCATTTTAAGAATTATATTCTTTTGGGTAATATTCTCGGTATTTTAGAAATTTTTGCAATTGGGAATTCTGGCAATAGATGACCATTACGATATACACGAATAGACAACTTTACAGACATTTAATTAATATTAAGCGACTTAACAACTTGAATTTTTTATAAACCTTTCGATAACTTAGAAATTCTCCCGCTCTCAAAATTGCCTGCATCGACCCACGAAACAGGATGCGACGGCTAATGCCATTCCCGAAATTTCAAGAAACAAATCAGCTTTCAAATATCTTCAAATAAAGAGTATTAAAAAAGGAACAATTCGCGCGAAGAAGGGTGAGGGGTGGACAAAGAGAGCGAGGGAGAGGAAAAAGAAATAATTGATCCGAAAGTCAGTTTGGGCGAGGTTGTAACGGAACCAAAACCAAAAACGCAGCAGCAAGGAAACCTGCCTCGCGGAAGGGACAACTGACGCAGATGAGCGATCGCGAGTTCGGGCATTTCAATTAAGCGGCGAAACATCTTTTGTCAATTAAAGAGCTAATGTTCGCACAAGCTGGTGCCTATGGAACTGAAATGATCCTTGCTCGAGCTCTTGTCATTAGACGCCGGGTTCGGGCATTGTCTAAACTCCCATTTAGCAATGGCTGCAACCGACTATTGATTAAAGCACCTTCCCTACCCTACCTTCAATATAACTACTGTTCCGTCTCACTGATCACACGAGGGTTGGCTTATTGCAGCGCCGCCACCATTAAGGGCGGATCGGAGGATTTAATAAAGAGCCTAGTGGTATCGATGTCGATTTTGAACATCGGAGATTATTTCCACCCCTTGTTTTTGATAAGCGATTTGTGAGTGTGTTTTTATTTTATTTCCCATGCAAGGATTTGAATGGGAATAACTCTTGTTAACTGGTGGAATTGATGAGGTCGGTAATGAGTCCCCCTTCAGGTGAAAGAGGGGCATTCATGTGGGCACATTTTTCCTGTGTAAAATACCAGCATATAAGTGTTTATAATTCACCTTTCATAATATGAGTGAAATGTTGAGTGGAGCGACATGATAATGGCATAGGACAAGTTGAAAAACGGGAATTAAATCACGCGAATTAGAGAGGATTTTAATTTATTAATAAACTTTTATTGCAGCAAGGAAAATTTAGCTCGAGACTGACATTTTAATTAAAAATGAAAAATTTAATGCACATACTTCAGATGTAATATCTTAAAAAATATTAAAACACTGTTTTCTGGTATATATAATATAGAGAAAATAGAGGTGGTAGGGAAAAACAATGAACAGTTGAGTTTAGTCTGTTATAAAGTTATA
>BGPR01001016.1:226435-250500 GCA_013235015.1 Araneus ventricosus | reverse complement strand
GACTATTAACTACTTTAATTAAAGTAGGCAGAGCTGTTTTATCACTTCCGTTTCAAGGCCGAAGTTTCTGGTAGTTAGTTTATCCTGTTCTCAAATCAACATTTTTCTGCAATTGTTCTTGAGATAATTCAGCCAGGATAGAGATAATGCCCCAAAACTTATTTCTAAATTAAGACTGTAAGAAGTTTTTCAAAATGCCAAAGACTTACTGTAGAAGATCGGTATGGAGAAAAATTATTACGAATAAGGATAAATAAATAAAAATATAAAAATAAGAAAGGGATTTGAAATAGTTGCTTGAATATTATAATTCATAGTTCTGAAAAAGTAAAAATGTTAGAATGAGGAATTTTATCATGGGAATCGTGCTTTTTAATGTCAATGGCTGTTCTTGGCAAGGATAATTTCAATTAAAATTTAATCAAATAAACTGCTTATTATAATTCTCTTAAGATATTCCTTATTTCATTACAGAAACGTACATTAATTTATGAAGTATGTGCTAGCCCAGAATAATTTTGCGGAGATTCATCATGTGTATTGCATACGATAAGGGCCTTCAGTTCTTAACAACCATAGAATAAAAAAGAAATACTTCTTCATAATCAAATGTGTTAGTTTGGCCTGTATTAATATCTTCGAAATCAAAAATCCAATAAATGATAAATGATTAAGCAATAAAACAAAAAATATTGCCTCGTTAATATCCTTCATCTGTCCTATGCACGAGGAGACTTTTGTTAAATATTTGAACTTCAGGATGACTATTCATAGTTATTCTTGACTAGGAAATTCTATTTTATGTTATTTTGGTAGATTTTGGAAAAAATTAAATATTTGAAATTGGATTCTAGCACACAAAAATTCGCCTAGAATCATTCTTAAAATGCTGTATAAGATTAAGGTATAAAAATCTGTGTTTGTAATGAGAAATTCCTATGAATATGCTTGTAAATATAATTAAGGTACTTATGAATGTGTCAAAAACAAAATCTTTTTTCACAGACAAATTTGTCTTATAGAAGAATTCCACGAGACAAATTTTTATCAAGTTATGGATTCTTCAGTGGAAATGACTAATTACAAATCTAAACTAATTACCAATATCTAATGTTTATTTGTATTTTTATATAATTTTCATATGCTTCTGTGTTTATAGTCATTTCTAAGTTATTTCTCAACTAGATTGATTATGAGAGTCAACCGACTGCCTCAACCAACACGTGCACCGGATTAATTCCGCGGCATAACGTCCAAAGAGGAAATCTTATCCATTGAAAAGACTCCCTATGTTCATTTTTCAATTTTGAATTAAATGGTTTAGTTTTCTATTTAATTGAAATTGCTGTAACTTCAATTTATGGGTTTTTTAACAGATATTTCTTGATAATATGAAGCGTCATCATTTACGGATGACGCTCGAACAGACAGGAAGGTAAAAATTGGGAAAAGCGTGGAAACAACCCACTCAATTTGTTACATCTTTGCGATTAGAATAAAGTAATTTTAAATGCCATGAATGCTCATCAACATACACAAGTGGGAAATTAATAAAATCACAGACATCCTGCGTGTTATTTCTGTCAGCATCCAATTTTTCTCAGTTAATACAAAACCCACAACAAAGAATAAACTATCAGTTTATAGAATTTTTAATCGACTTCTGACATAGCATACACAGCTTAAGTTAAAACACGTTGCTTATTTAAACGTTAAGTTTAAAGAAAAATTTAAAAAAGCCAATTAATTATGTAAACAGTGTCAATCATTTTATAAACACAGCCATATTATCCTGTACGTTATTTCTGTTGTCAACATCCCTTACAAAAATGAATAAGGTATTAGTGGATAAAGTCTTTTTATCGACTTCTGGAAGAATAGGCATTAAACATTGACGTTAAAACATTGTTTGGTGGATAGTTTGTTTAAACAGTGACATTGTTTGCTTAAAGTTTAAGAAAAATTAAAACGTCTTAGACATTGCGACATCGTGGCTGTGCCCTCCTCTCACACCTTTTCTTCTACTTCACAAAGCTACACTAAATAACACATACAACCTCCCTTCATCCAACTTACTGTAACTGAGGTGAAACATGCTAGAAACTCAAGTGGTGGGGAGAGAGGGAAAAACTGAATGTGTGAAAGATTCACGCAGATTTACGGGCTTTCATTGGTCTTCTAATAAATATACTGGAAACGATGCTTAGTAAAATTGTGGAACACTGTCCGTGGGGCTGCAGAGAAAGATTGAGCACGACTGTTTTTGTTTTTTATGATTTTTATTGCCACTTTGAATTGCTACAACTTATATATATATTTCAAAGCATTAAAACTCAAATAATATTTTCATCACATACACCTATTAAACCATCTTTTAAAGTTAAATATAATAAACTGTATAACCTAATATTATTCACACAATGAAATACAGGAAGCTAATAATATTAAAAACTATTACTATGAAAATGCCAATCCAGATATGGAATTCCAACAACCAAATGCCAATCGACCTGAGGAATCGATTATGTCACATTATTTCGAAATTTATAGACGCCAACCTTCTGTGAGGGCCAATTGTTGGAAAAAGACAACAAATATAGGAGTAAATCTCCAAAATATATTAAGAAAAGAACGAGAAAATTAGCTAAATGCTTACTGCTTCAAAGCCATAGCAAATATATATATATATATATATATATATATATATATATATATTAAGTATGCACATTAAATATTAAACTTAGATACAAAATAGGCGTAAAATAATTTTAAAGAATTTTAGTGTGCTGAAAAACCTTTGGAACTACCAGCTCATGTGTCTTGCAGAATATACCATGACAATATCCAGCCTCTAATAAAATCCCAGTGGAGATCGGACAGATGGTTTTTTTTTTAATGAATAAGTTGAAAGCAATTCAAACCTTAAGCTTGAAACCTTCATTAAAGAAAAGAATCAATTTAATATAAACATTACATCGTGTATAGCATATTTTCCAGCATTAAGCATCTGTCAAACGTGTATTCTGAGGTATTTTTTGAAGACACTCTACTTGGACACCCTTGCAGGATAACTAAAATGGCAAGTTTTGAAATTCATGAATGCTTTACCATAAAAGTTGTAATTACTTCTATGGATGTAAGGATTTAGGACTCGTTTTCATTAGATTGTCTGCAGTTACAGTTCAGTTTCAGAAAGAAAATGAAACAGTACTCTTTCTTTAACATGAAACAACTTTGTGCATTGTAGACATAGTTCCATACATGTTCGGGCCTGATTGACTTGAAATATGCATGTTCCGACAAGTGCATTTTTAATTCAAATTTTTTGCTACGTAAGTACTCTGGTATCAATGACGAATTTAAAACTGTTGAAATGCTGGCAAAACAAAGCGTTTACTTAGATAGATATCTAGGAAATTCCATTGAAAAAGGATAAGATTAAAAGTCAGACTATATAACGCAATATATCAGAAGACTGTCTGAACTGGTCAGAGATTTGCCTTTGACTTTAATTTTAAATAGAGAAGTATATTATTCCACCTCGAATGCTCATAACTCTTATTTAAAAAATTTATTTAGTACGCAAGGCAAAATTTTATTTCATTTACATCAAGAATTTTATTGCCATGCAAGTTTACTTTTTAAAAGCAAGATTGCATGTTTACATGTTTTATAACAGAAATGTCAGAAAAATATTTTAAAAAACAATAATAAAGGCAAAGGATGTCGTTTCAGAAAGCTGAAGAACCGTTTCTTCAAAATGAAACTAAAATCATTTTAACACTTCACATTTGAGGAAAAGGTCTTGAAATCTTGTTTCGAAAGCCAGAAAATGAAATTAATGTTTCAACAGTATTTTATCATAATAGATTGTTATATGAATTCTGATAAAAAAAAACACATGCTGAAATACAAAATCCCCATATTTTTTAAAATAAATTCTACTGTTTTGATTGTTTTTATTTTCTGCTATAATTATGTGCTTTTCTTCAAGAATTATTAAATCATTACGTCTTCGAAATCAGTTACTGCTCCCGTTTTTCAATGAAATCACACACCTAAATGAACTTTTTTTCTTTGAAAGCACTTTCATTTTTTTTATTGTACGTCTTCATAAAACTAAACTTTAAGCAATATTCAAGAAATCGTGCACTAAGTACTGAAAAATATTCATAAAGACGAAAATTGCCAATTTGTAGTGCAGGGTTATTTTTAAAGAACTCATAATTATTTATGATTGCAAAAAGAATTGTGAAAGGCATGAGACGTAACCTGGTTTTATAAAAAAAACACGTAAAAAAATGTAGGGATTATAAAATTTATGAAAAGTATATTATATCATGATTAAAGATGGCTCGTTTGTATACATTAAGGGGTCTATTCTGGTACCCCCGGTTGGGTTGGGAGACGTCACTTTTCCCGTTGTTAACGTGCGGAAAAAGTGACGTCTCTCAACCCAACCGGGAGTACCAGAATAGACCCGTAAAAATAAACAAGGGGAAATAGTTTCAAAAAATAAAATATCTCATTAAACAAATCGGAAAGCACTATTTTACTACACTCTTTTTCATTTTTGAACTTCAAATTCGAGAATGTAGTAAATAGCCTTCATATTTTTAAAGCTCACGAAAATGTCTCCGAACGCGTCAAACCGAGAATCTTATTTTATTAATAATTGCTACTCTAAAGAAGCTAGGAGTAGGATGCTAATAAACAATAAATACACACGTATCCGTTCATCTTTTCATTTTCTTAATCGACTCAACATATCATATTTCTGTGGTACATCCGTGCATCGGCTGCAAAACAATAGATATTTATTGTTTGCGGTTTTTGTTATGCAAATGAAACAGAGCTTCACTGACTCCAAAGGTTCATAAGCAAGAAGGATATACCCCGGAAGGCTACTCGCAACTGCGCGTATGTGCAAACTCCAACTCGTGACTAAACCTCATATTTGTCTTCGAACTGTGTTTCATCTCTTCGCATTCCGTCCTGGACAGATAAGACGACAAGATTTACAGGGTTCTCTTTTTGGCTCCCCCTTTAGTTCTCGCTTTGATACTACTCAATCAAGAGGTAGGGGTGAGTGGCTGTTTACTTTTCTTCTTAAACAGGTTTTGTTTTTTTTAGATAGGATTAGTAGGGGAGGTGGAAAAAAAAAGGAGTAAAGAAAAAATCCCGTGATTTTTTTAGTTGCATTTTGATAATAAGTGTAATTCGATGCATATTGACAGTGACGATAGGTAGAATATTCTCTTATTTGATTTTTAAGAACTTTTCTTTGCCAGATTTTGTAATAGAATATTTTTGTTAAAAGGTTTGCTCTTTTTTTGAATTTTAAATTGAGGGATTAAAAAATAAAATAATAAAAATTTTATAATAAAAATTGAGGGATTAATTAATTACATTGTTTGATGCATATAAAAATTAATCAGTTGTCGGTAAAATTGTTAAAATTAAGAAAAGGATTTCCATAAAATTAAAATATCAATTATTGACGTTTGAAATGTTTTCGATTCTCCGTTGTTTCAATATGCGTTCAATAGTTTAATATATAAATATTTATAATTTTATAATATAATCGGAATAATATTAATCCGATCCGAAGTCCGATCATGAAAGTAACCTATGTTGTTTTATAAATTTCTAATTTAAAATTACTTTTTAATTTACTGGAAATTATTATCAGATAACTTTAATGTATACCTTTTTTAATTGATTGGTTGGTTGTTTGAGGGTTTTTGGCGCAAGGGCCCTTTTTTTAATTGAATAAATAACTTTTAAGAGATTTTGTTTAAAATGCGGTTTAAGACAGGCGTAGCTTGATTTAATTTTATAGGAAAAACAGAAACACAGATCTTACATATTTTAAAGAACCATAAACAGCGTACATCAGCAAAATTATGAATTATAAAATAGTTTCCGATTTATTAGTTTTACAATTTCTGATTATAATGTGTGGACAAAAAAATAGAATCAACAATATAGTAATGCACCCGTCATGGTATGACAAGTGCAAATTGCCTCTTGATTCTAGAGATTTCCCGTCAAATCTGACGTGTTTGAATAGATATATATGCGAGAGAAATGTTTAACATTGATTGAAAACAAAAAAAATTAACATATGTATTATGACAGGAAATATTTTTTTTATTTACATATTTCTTTATTCAAAAAACCTCTTGGTAAACGACATTCAGTGTGAAGTATTTTTCGTTGTTTAACAATTTTCCTTGTACTTCAGATATCTTTGTGTAAATTTTAACGTTACCAATAAATATTAACAAATTATATCATCACGATTGCACTAAATAATTAGATGCATCGTGGCGCCCAAACTATATCACGCGCATGATATACCACTGACGTAATTTACTATTTTCTATTAGAAACGGAACTTAATTTGAAATATATGATTAATATAATTTAAAATTTCTCGGGAACTATTGATCATAGCGAGATAAATTTAATATCAATTTACAGCAAATTTTATTTCACTATTTTAGAGCTATTAAATTTGAAATTAGAACGACAATCGCTCTTTTAAATTTAAAATTACTGAAATTTATTTTCTCTAACAATGAAATAATGCTGTTTAACGTCTCGCAGTGCTATGGCACGAGTTTTATTGTTGGTGACGTCAGAGCGTTACTGAGATATCTGGGCTATTATATTAGTAACTGATTCTGGAAAATAATGCATATGTGTATAAAACACCATCTGATTGACCAGATAATAAATCATTAATAAAGAAGATAAATAAATGAAAACTTTCCTGAGAATAAGCAAAATTAAAATTGTGTATTAGTCTGATAAATATAAAGAAATTTTATGAAGAACAATATTTATTTATTTATTCAACACGGCATATAGCTTAAATATGTTTGAATATTTAGTATTGTTTAAATTTATGCATTTATTGTGCCAATAAAAAACCCGAATAAACAGAAAGTTTCAAAAACTAGAAAATTTATGCCGGTATTATGGTTTAACATGTGGTCCATTGAGTATGTAAGTAGGAGGGAATGGGCATTTTTAGGCTTGAATTTATCATCAAATATTTTCCCCTTATCTTCGGTCAGTTTTCATTAATTTATTTCTTGAGTTCATTTTCCGTTGATTATACGTTTTCTTGTTTTGGGAAGGAAATTGTGGGCTACTTACGCTGTAGTCGATAGCAAATGATATTAATCGCTCATCACCTACACTTTTTATGAAATAAAATACTAAGAAACATAATTTTCTCTGGTAAACAACCTCAGAACAGCTACTATAGATTTGTTCAGCAAAATTAAATATACAATCACCAAGAATCAAAGAAAATATATGATATAGTTTTTTATAATGATAATTTAAAGAAAGTAAAAACCAGGAAATAAACTCTGATCGAATCGAATTAAACAGACAAGGAATCCATTCTAGTTCACTTTTTCAAGGGCTAAAGACAAAATTCGAAATAGATTTTCGAATTTAGTCTATAGCCCTTGAAAAAGTGGTCTAGAATGGATTCCTTGTCTGTTTAATTCGATTCGATCAGAGTTTATTCCGTGGTTTTTACTTTATTTGAATTATCATTGACTTTCTTTGTTGTATGTAACGGCATATTGCGCGATACTTAAACATTGTTTAAATTTTGTAATGTATGTTAAAATTTATTTTTAAATTTGATTTATTTACTAATTTAATTTATTTGATTATCTTTATGCTCTATAGATTTTTATAAATAATTCTTGAATACTTTTGCCCTGGTTGGTGCAGAACTTAATTATTAAACTGGTACTTATAGATAGCGATTAAAAATAGCTCGCAATTTTATGCAAAAGAAACAAAACAAAAAATAACCCTCGTTGAGAGAAAGAAAGATATATGTTTTTCTACCATGAATCGCTTTTGAATGTTATATATCGATTCAAGAAACACTTCAGGAAATAAAGGTCATTTTTTTATTTCTTTTCTAAAAGTTTCGATTAAATTGGTTGAGTTTCATTTGCGCCACGTTTAACGCCAACAGAAATTTACGACTTATTTCAACTTCTTTGAATACTTCTTGTGTTTGCATAGATTTATTTGTGTTCTAAAATTATCTAATGGCGCAATGAAGTTAGGTTAATTGTTTAAGAAGAAACGGATTCTCCGCATACTTCATCATTAATTTTCTGATTATCGGTTAACACTTCAGAGTCAAATATTGAGATAAAGAGGAAGTTGTATATTTGAACTCAACTTGTTTGCTTGCTCAGTAAATATAAGCTGAAGATGCAGTAAAATGATAAAATATCGGAAAAAATAGGTTTACAAGATTACTTCGCTCCAGATAGACAGCTTTACTGCAATATCTAAGCATAAATGCATGAAAAAAAAATGCACATACAGGTGGTGTTTGTTGGTTTATAAGTAGTGTTGGTGTAATGAATAAGTGAAGCAAAAAATCAGTCTTACCTCCTAAATTTTTTAATTCTAGCAGGTTGATGCTTTAGTAGTCAGCAATGTCTCTTCAAAATCCTTTCACACAAAAAAAGTCCAGACACTTTAGAAAGTTCATCACTCATCTTGAGAAAAGTTCGAATATATTAGTTAAAATTTTTCATTGTACAGAAAAAAAAATAATACTAGACATTACACAGACGGTTAAGTTAAAGACAGGTAAATGGCTTAAAAGAACATGAAGAAATATACGTGATTATATCTGCAATCCGTGTTTTGTTCTTGATTTAAGGTTTCTCGCAAGGCAAGAAAAGCCTCTTTACTTGGAGAAGAAGTTTTGACATTCAATGAAGCTTTCAATGCTTCTAATGACTAAATACTTTATTCGATAAATGAAGTGATATCCATTAATGAAGTGATATCCATACACGTGATATCCATTAAATGTGCCGCATTAGTTGAACCCTTTCGCGTTCATTGGTTTCGCAGTGAAACTACACATTGAGCATCTTTTTACTGCGCATGGGCGAAAAGCAGCGTAATTTTTCTTTCATAACTGAAGAGACAAATATATAGGCCAACTTATATAAAAATTCCAGTTCAATACTGTTAGTATTTACAAAGATATCGGCATTGCGATAGCTAATTTGATTTTGATTTCTAAGAGAAACAAAATGATGAGGGTTCTTGCACAAATTGATATTTTTAAAAAATTTAATCTTCGAAAGTAATATTGAATTTTACGAAGGTTGAATATCCTGAACACTCACGTATACTTATAAATTAAATACATAATTTAAATTGCCTTCCGATGAAAACTTATTCGAAGAAAAAAATAGCCCGTTACCGTTCATTGGTTTCACTGTGGAAACGCAAATTTCTTGAAAATAAAAAATGCTAAATTTTTTTCCTTCACATATTTACGATCATCTACATGTCTAGTACTCATTTTTGAAATAAATTTGGTAATTTTCAAAACGAAACATGTAGTGAACATGAAAGGGTTAATATGGGAATCCATTGCTCGTCTTCAGGAAGAATCGAAGATGTGATGTTGCAGCACAGCTTAAGACAACGTGCTGTTAAATGATGGATTACCTCTGCAATTACGTGTGATGTGACTGCGTCATCTAGTGAATGGACTCCATTGAAAATGAAATGTAGGTAGAAGGTAATGATACCAAACTGAAAGGAAAACTGCCGTTTCCAATTCAATTATATCTGTTAAGTGAGCCTATTAAATCAGTATTTTGTA
Source organism: Araneus ventricosus (assembly GCA_013235015.1). Lineage (NCBI taxonomy): Eukaryota > Metazoa > Arthropoda > Arachnida > Araneae > Araneidae > Araneus > Araneus ventricosus. Next base: position 240,818 of record BGPR01001016.1, on the reverse strand, counting down.
TTCAGTTTTATGGTGCATATAAAATTTTAAATAAAAAAATAGAATTTTTTCGTCAAATTATTTAAAAGTGTCATCCAACCAACGCTATGATTCTTTACAGAAATGAATGCTCCAAAACAATAAAACAAGAACTATAAATAGTGGCAACTTAGGTGGATAGTACAGAAATTAAAGCTACGGTGTGCATTATTACGCTAACATAACTAGTTCTAAACATGATCCCAACGTATTCAAACGTAACTGATATATTTGAACCAAATTTAGTTTGAAACACCAGGTATCAATATTCTGTCTTGTTGTTTCTTATTCCACTTGTTCTAGTCTTCAACTAAACCAAGTCCAAGAGTCCGCCCGCCCACAGAAAATCACGAATCAGCGCACTACTTTCAAAGATATTTCTTTTCGCTATTTTGTGCGATGGAATTCTACATTAAAAATGGAAATGGTAATTTCGAGAAGCTTCTATAGATGTCAGCCACGCGCAAACTCAAATTAAGTCATTCACCTGTCGCTCTCGTAAGCTTCAGTTGGCAACGATTACAGTTATGAGTTATTTATTTATTACAGACAATTTTTATATTGGTATACAGTCTAGCTCATATTTACTGACTTAAATAAACTTCATTTTGATTTTTGTTTAGGTGGTGATGAAGCAAACGACGAGCTTGGAGCCTTGAGCTTGGACGGCTCCTTCTTCCTTACTTCTGAATCGGAGGACAGTTACATTCTGAGTGATATCGAAAAGGAAATGACCACAGACCATCAAGAAGCCCCTCTTCCAAAAGAACTTGAACTTCGCGCGGGATCGCAGCCCCTCAAATACGCCCTGTGGGCCAAAGTAGAGCTCAACAGAGGGAAACGATTCGGGCCCATCCCTGCTCAGTTGAAAGACACAGAACCAACTCGATTCAGCGCTTGGAGGGTGAGTCTCTAAAAACGTTTGGACATTTTATACTAAGCAGACTTGGATCCATATTTTTCGGAAATAATGTTCTAAATTTATACAGAGTTGAAAAATAGCTCTCAAGTACGTCACATAATCGAATCATTAAAGTACTTATGGAAACTTTCCATTCAAAAAATATTGAAATTCCTTTTAGTCCTTTATTTAATCATTCAAACATTTTTAAATCAAAAATTCTGCCAAAATGAATTGGAAACAAAGCTTAAAGTTATAATTTTACAACTTATTATATCTTAAGTTTGCCTTGTCATCTGACATTTTTTTTCTTTTTTCGTATAAATTTTCTCGTTATATTAAATCGGCATACTTTTTTCATACAGGTGTTGCATAAATTCTTTTGTCCACGTCAGTTTTCACCAAGTTTTATGAGATTAAATTAATAGATAAGTTGGAGGTATTAAAATTTCAGTCTTCTGAAATATTATGATGAAATCCATTATCTTGATATTTTAATTTCAGATAACTATATAAAAAAGATATAAATAAATATATAAATAATGTATAATAAATAGATTCAAATAAATATATATAAAAAGATATAAATAAGATATGACAAATAGATTAAAATAAGTATATAAAAAGCCAAACTAACTTGCTTCTTTAAATCATTCACCTGAATTTTATTTATTTATTTACAACCCGCCCCGGCTCAGCTTACCCAAGAGGGTGTAAGGTCTTCCACACGCCGGAGGGGAAACATAAAACAAAATAAATGGATTACATTAAAAAAGAATTTACAAAGAACCCCAAGCAAGGGGTGAGCAGAACAATTTAAAAATCATCGCTTACAACAATGAACTAAAAAAAAAACTTAAAGAGCAAAACACAAAGCACAGAAAGCTAAAGAGCAAAAACACAAAACGCAAATAGCAAAACACAAAAAGCTTAACATTAAAAACACAAAAAGATTAAGAGAAAAAACACAAAACGCAAAAACTCACTTCAAAACGTTTTTACAGATAATTCTATTTGTAAAATATGGTACATTGCCAAATAACAAAAAGCAATTATCACACTGAGACTGTCAAGTGTTTATTAATTTAATCAAAATTTTTAAAACAAATCAGTTTTGTAATTGAACAACCTTTCTATTAGATTAGAATTAGTAATTTATTAGATTAGGAAATACGACACGGTGCAAGTTATGAAATTTAATCAAATGCAGCCAATTCAGCAACTAAGGGCCATGTGCTATCTCAAATATCAACTGCAACATCTCCCGTTAATCACGATGACAATGTGTATACAGCGACTGCGTAATTGCTGACCAAAATTTCATATCACTCTCTGACCGCTGGTCACTGGTGCTCATCAACCACGGGGTTCCCCGAATAAGCCTCTTGACAAGATTATGAGAAAAGGCGTGATTTATACTACTCATCCCTCGTGGAGGGGATTATGGGACCGCAGGATACCCGGGCTTAACTGTTAATGAAGAACCATCGCAACATTCTTGGCTCATCTTTTAGGTGCACGCTGCTTCTTTTCATAACGTCGCTCCAAAGAAGCAGACCAAACTAAATGAAGAACTCCTGTCTTATGATACTCGGATAAATGGGAAGATTTCAAATTTATGGGAAGCAATTTTGGAGCATACAGATGCTTAAAGATAGTTTTTTCCTTTTTAAATGTGTCGTTTTAATCTTACCGTGAAACTCAATGCGGTGTCCGAGAATTAAGGGATTCATTACGAAATTATATAAAAAAGGAATAGTGTGCATTGGTTATTTTTTATTCCGCGTATTACTATCACACTTTCTGGATTTTTATTTTACTTAATCAATAACAACGCATCCCAGCTGCTATTAATTCCCTAACGCCTCAGATGTTTGCCAATACATGGTATGAAACTGAGTACCGCTTGGACCTTCTACTAGCAACCAAGGCATCTTACATTGGAATTCATACTTTTTAAAATAGATTACGCTTGTATAGACATTCTGTTTCTACATTTCTATATTTTTAACGTAGGACTACGTTCCTCCCATTGGGGTCTCAGGAAGGAATTTGATTCACAAGCCAAAACGTCACAAAAAACGTTGTATGGGAGATCCTCTATATCTCGGTAACTACATATGTTAAAAACATAACTAATGTCTTATTTTAGAGATAAAGGGTAACAACAGAAGTTACAACAAAAAATTGAAAATCGCAATTGTAGTTCAGCGACTACTGAGTCGCACACTTGGGCAAAAATGCGCATGAATTGTTGACTCGATCCTCTATACCTCGGTAACTATGTATGTTAAAAACATAACTAATGTCTTATTTTTGAGATAAAGGGTAACAACACAAGTTACAAAAAAAAGTTACTTAAACTTAAAAACTTACGAGAAACAAAAGAGTCATGCGAGCAAAGTAGTCCTACGTAAACGTAATATGAATTTCATCTTTGAATATTTGGCACTTTATTTCGAGTTGGGAGAAACGTGTTATTAGTTAACCTCAAATAACAATTTTTGACACTTAATGGCACTAAGAAAGATAAAAAATATACCTGTATAACGTACATTTAACAATTTCAAATCCCTATCACCAATACACAAACTTGGTTCGAAGTCTTTATAATTTTTGACTTTACTATCAGCTTAGTTTAGATAATTATATCCAATGAAGCAATTTATTGAGCGTTCAGCATTTTTTTTCACGTATAAAATAAATTTCTTTCTTATTTCGCTGACTGGTAAAATCTTAAATACTTTTGGCCTTTGTTTTCGTTTCCATTCACTTCAGACTTCTGCAACATTTTCTATAGATTTACTGATGACCAGTAGTCTCGATGGCTCCTCATCAGGAGCAAAATTGCGCATTAGGTCCAAAAGTGACATCCATCGTGAACAGTATCACTTTCGGAAACAATGCAGAAAATGGACTCGGCGGATAATGAAATAAATGGCTCCGGTTGTCCAGATAACAGTCGTTTATTTTCATGCCCTTCTTTCAGTCGGGTGTTAAAAGAACCCCAATTTATCTTGGTATCTACGGGACTCACATAAAGACCCGGACCCCACTATCATCCGGATGGCTTGATTATCCGGATGGAGTTCATCAGAGCTAGTAATGGGCTCAAAAAAGCTATATCGGTAACAGAGGCAGAGGGAATACTTCTTCTCTGCAAAACGGTGGAATGGATCTCTGGGATGTAAAAGTTGATGCGTAAAGATTTGTAACAGAAAAAAAACACCGTTTTTGACTTTAATATTAACTCTTAAATGCTTGATTTTTTAAATAGCTTGTCTAAAAAACATTTTCAGCTAGTTTAGGGGCTGTAGCCTGCGGGAAAAATGGAAGAATCTTATTATTTAACTAATCTAATTATTTAACATTTTAAATGGAAAAATTTTGTTTCCATTTTAAAGTACTTATTTCGAAAAAAATTGAGGGGACGGGTGTGAAAAAAATAGTCATTTGAAGCCATATCACTGAATATAAAAATTATAAACTTTTGACCCCAATATGCATTTAAGAGTAGTTAAATAGAATTATACGCTGTAGCGGTTTATATAATGCGTATATCCCATTATGTCATTTGCGAAATTTTTCCATTTTTTGGAAATTTATTTACTATTTGAAATAGGGGAGAAGATCTACTAAATGTAAAACAGATTTGCTAATGACACACATATTGAAAAAAGATTAACTTTTAATTATTTTTGGAAGGGGTATTTTATTTTCCTTCAGATACGCTCATTAAATACAACGTTATTGACAATATACTAAGAGTTCGTTAATGAATTATTATTGTTATTAAGGGCATTAAGGTTATAGAAGTTCAATAAATTAATTCATTATATTAAATAGTAGAGTAAATTGAGAGTTAAGATTGAGATTTTCTCCTGTAGCAAATAACCATTTCAGTGTTTTCAGCAATTCTTCCTCTCTGACAGATAATAAATTTAGGAAAAATTCTTATTGTTTGAATTCAAAATATCCAGCTAATTTCTCTCTAAAAGTATACAGTTGAATCTTGACCATGCACTTGAAGACCTAAATACTTTCCTTAATCATATCAAGTCATTTGAGTATTTGTTAATACATGAGTACGAGGGAATTCTACGGCAGTCATTAAGAACTCCCCTTTTTTTAATAATAATAATAATAATATAAAATAATAATATAAAAAAGTAATAATAATATATTTAAATCCATGAGGCCGGGCGTAAGAACATTCAAACCTCGAGTATAAATACGGTTAGGTATTTTTTTAATTTCAATATTTTCTGCCTCAAAATTATTAACTGAATCAGATTAATTTTTCTGTTCTTTTTTTCTCTATCGAATGAGTGATTGATTTGATATATTATCTTCCCATTTTGAAATCACACGAGGGCTTTACTATAAGATGGGATGTTGCACTTTGGAAACGCCTAAAAATTAAATACTACCCGACTGTTAGTAAACGGTTAAGCAGGAAAATCTGGGCGTCACATTTGGGGAGGAAGCTACCTACCCATATTAAAAGCCAACAGGTCTGGAAGCAGTACCTCCCTTTCCGACACTCATCCCATACGATCTTTACCCCCTAGGGGTCAGGAAGATATGAACAATAATTCATCCCCCAAACACTAAGCGATATCCGTAGGAGGGGGGAATCTCTGAATGGTGATAGGGGTGAATGTTAAATTCTTCTCGAGGGGGTTCTGTTTCGGGATTTGTCAGTCGCAGCGGTTGGAGAACGTAAATAAACGAATCCCTTCCGCCACTAGTCCGAAGCGATATGTATTCTTTAGGGACTGAAGAGATTTTTTTCGCGCGGAAAAATATTTATTTTTTGAAATGCGTAATATAAATATTTTAGTGCTACGATTGGGATCTACAATGTGTGTCATAATTTTTTGTATGCTTTCGGAATGATAGAGTTAAATAATAAAAATAAAAATGTTTTAAATAGAACGCTTTTGTTAGTGTACCAGAATGTTTGTTGAAAATAATTTTATAAATCGAAAATCTGAAGGTCAAAACAAAAATCACAAATGTGTGATTCGCTTTTTTTTATTATCTAAGAGAGAAGAGAGAGTAAATTAGGATTTTAATCTTATTCAAAATATATTTTAATTTTTAGCGAATGTTTAAGAATTTTACTTCTAGAACAAACTAAGAACTATGAACATGTATACTTATAAATTATCACATACTGTTCAGCAACGGATTCCCAGACTACCACTTTTGGACGATTTTACACCGGAAAGGGGTGTCAGGCAATAAGCGCATTTTCGGAGATCGCGCTCAGTAAAATGCAAACATCACCCTTTCATTTTCACTTTCCCCCTATTTTGTTGAAAATAACTCCGCCGGCGCTTGCGCAAAAGCGCGGAGGGTTTCCGAATCCATTGCTAAACAATATGTTTATACATTTTTAAAAAAATGAAACACATGAAGCTGAAAATGTAAACATTTTAAATAACGCCTATTAATGAAAAATAAATAAAAGTTTTAAATTAAAAGTTACGCAAAAATCTGAAATCGAATGACAAGGTAACATAGATTTTGAATAGTTCTCAAACAGGCAAACGGATTTAATTAGTAAGCATTTTTAGATTTAATTATTAAAAATTTAATTAGTAAAAATCAGTCGTTATTTAGGACACTTAATGAGTGTTCTTAATGCTAACTGATCAGATCATGCTAACTGAAGAAAGTATATAATTTTGAACGCTTTGACAGCTTTTAAAAATGATTTAGAATAATTCAGAACTTTTCTTGTCTCCGAATTTCATGGGAGAAAAACCTTTCGTTGTATACTTACTTGTACGAGGTATCATTTTTCCCTGAAAAAAAACAAAACAAATGAGCAATGAAGTCCATTTTCTTAGTTGCACATACTCACACATATAGTCGATATAAATCCAAAATAGTCTGCATTTGTATCTGTGATATAATAATAATCTTTTAGTTCGCAAACAGTTTTAATTAGTAAACATTTTTAGACTTAATTATTAAACATTTAATTAGTAAAAATCAGTCGCTATTTAGGACACTTAATCACTGCTCTTAATGCTAATTGATTATACTAACTGAAGAAAATATATGATTTTGATTGACAGTTTTTAAGAATAATTTAGAATAATTCAGAACTTTTCTTGTCTCCGAATTTCATGGGAGAAAAACCCTTCTTTGTATTTTTACTTGTACGAGGTATCATTTTCCCCTAAAAATAACGAAAAAATGAGCAATGAAGTTCATTTTCTTAGTTGCACACATTCACATATATTGTCGATATAAATCTAAAATAGTCTGTATTTGTATCTATGATATAATAATAGTCTTTTAGTATGAAGGATGTATGCATTTTGTTAGTGTTCACCAAATATGTTTATTCTAGAAATTTTTCTTGGTAAAAATTTACAATGGAAACTAGGAATCAAACGCATTCAAATTACATACTGTTTTGTAAAGTGCAACGAACAAGAAATAGAATGTACATGAAATGAGAATATGTCATGTTTTCCGTTAAAAAAAGGAATATTTTCCCTTTGAGTCCTTCTTGTTTGTTATAAAGTACAGTTAGGGGAGATTACGATACAGGGAGATTTAGTATTGAAACTATATTACTAAAAGCTTATCATAAATTGCACTCAAACATTAGAATTTCTACTATTCCATTGCTTAGAACAAATGGTGCCTTTAAAGAAAGAAACGGTTTCACTTCTATTAACATGGAGACAAGTACATCCTAAATCTCACCGACATTTCCAGTATCTTTTCACCCCCTTTGTTGTTGCTCGTAAATTCCTATCTACTAGCGCAGGCACCTGGTTCAACGTTCCTATATATCACAAATAAACCCCACGAACGGCGAGGGAAGCAAGCAACTTTGAAGTCTTATTCAACAAAGAATCCGAGTGAAAAGGTGGCAAAGATGGAAGACGAGAAAAAGGAATAAAAATCATGTCTCATTCTCCGGAAACCTACTCCGAGGGGTGTGGTATGGAACAGGTAAAAGGATGGGGTCAATAGGCGAATATTGAAGGTTACAAATGCATGACAAACTTTCTCACCCCGGGCCGCGGCATCACAAAAGAGGCGAGATGCTGTTCTTTATCTCATCTGTTCCTCCTTGACCACTGACCGGATGCCGGTCTCCTTTTTGCCTCCCCTTTTGGTCATTCGCATCCCTTTTGACACAACGCCCCTTGAATGCTGACCTTGAAAGGCATAAAGCGGGGGGGAGGGGGTCGCAAGTGTCTGACAGTTTTTGAGCTCTTTATTAGGCTTTATGAGTGTCTGGGAGCGTCCACAGTCTGGATTGGAAATGTAAACGGTATTAAAAGGGGATTTGTGCCCCAAAAATGCGGGCTTCTCCACCTACCCAAGTTTATAGAACAGGACTCTCTACTAATAGGACAGTAACCATCGTCGATCCAGTAAAATACCAGCTGTATCGGCTCTTCACAAAATTCCACTTCCTAAAACGGCTCCCTTCACAAAATTCATTTCATGAAAATGGTTTCACAAAATCCCACTTATAAAACGGCTCTTCCACAAAATTACTTCATAAAACGGTTCCTTCTCTAAAATTCCACTTATGAAAACGGTCTGCAAAATGTAACCCACTTCATGAAAACGGCCCCTGCACAAATTCCACTCATGAAATGGACCTCCACAAAATTCTATTTCATGAAACGGCCTTCACAAAAAATTCTTACCATGAAAACGACTCCCAATAATCCAATTTCAAAAACGCTCTTTCACAAATTCACCTCTCATGAAACGGCTCTTCACTAAATTCCAACTTTATGAAAACGGCTCTATCTAAAAAATTCCGCTCTATAAAACGGCTCACAAAATTCCACTTTATGAAAATCACCTCTTCACAAAATTCCACTTCATGAAAATGGCACTCTCCACAAAATTCCCACTTCATGAAATGTCCTTCACTAAATTTTACGAAATCTGCTCACAAAAATTCATTTCATAAAACGGCCTATTAAAAATTCCACTTATAAAAACGGCCTTTCACAAAATTCCACCATGAAAATCACCCTTTACAAAATTCCACTTACAAAACAGTACCTCCACAAAATTCCACTCATGAAAACAGCTTCACTAAATTCCATTCTGTAAAAAACGAGACCTTCACAAATTCCTCCATATGAAAACTGCCCTTCACGAAATTCAAATTTTAAATCATGCGTAAAATATAGAAACATAACTGAGTAAAATTGAAGGTTTACACATTAAAAAAATATTTTCACAAAATGATTTTTTCCCATAAATATTTTTATCTTTTCAAAAATGGGCCCTAAAACAACTGAATCCGCCCTCCTATCCGATGTATGGTGAACAATAGAATGAGAGTTCTAGATCTCCGCAGTGCTCCCTGGGACTTTCAGGTTTTGTCCACATTGCATATCAAATAAAAAAAACTTCGTCTAGAGATTCTCCTAAATTCCCGAATAACTGCTTTAAACGTCATATTTCAGGTGAATAAAATTTCTAGATATCCTCTAAAATGGAATTCATGAAACAAAAACAGGACTTCATTGTCAATGAGAAGATTATAATTTGACACATTCTCAAGAGGATAATCTTATCTTTCTCCCTCTTTAAAGAAGTTTGATAAATAAAGTGGTCACAGCAGTACAAGGGTGTGAAATCATCTAAAGATATATAAAAAGTTTATCATAGATTTGTTTCCTGTTATGGAATGGAATTCTGTAAATCCTTTGCGGTACGACGTGTGAACCAGCCCGTACTGAAAGGGAGAAAATAATCTTTGGCACAATATCTGGATCGTGACATTTTGCAAAGGAATCTGAAAACTCGAGTCTTAAAAGCTTAGAAAATCGCGATCTCAAATTTTTTCAGACTGAAGTTTACAAAAGCTTAGCCTTTTTTAATCTAAACACTAATTTTTCTTATATTTTTTTCTGGTTTAGTTTAGACCTTTCGGAGCGAAACGTTGTATAGAGTTATTTATTTTTCAGATATCTAGGTAACATTAAAATCATTTCACAATTGTCCACTTGAAGGCAAAATCCAGAAAAAAAAAGTTCAGAACTCACACACATCCCAACATACAAACTGAATGTACAATTTTAAGAGCAAGGTCATTCATAAACCCAAGAAATGTGAACGAACTAATTTTCTATTTATGCGTCTTTCAATTTAAAAAAAATTTGTGTTCGAGAGACAGCAACAGTAGAACAAAAATTTAAAACTCGCAATCCAGATTAGTAATGCATCAGATCAACGATACTTACCTAATCTTATGCCTAATAAAAATGATCGATTTCATCAAATTGATTATTCACCTCTTACCGTCACTTAAATCACATCGTAGTCTGTGATGATACAAATGTAATTCGCGTGTATTCGACTGAACTATAAATAAGTTTAAATGCAATTAGTTGTAACCCCCCGAAGAGAACACGAAAAGAAGATGTTTCACCAATCAGCAATCAGACACATCTGGTTACAATTCGTTGGAAGTTCGCGGTGACATCTCTATCAGTCAGACAACGCGTCTATTGTCACCCTTTATTTGTATTTGTTTGAATCGTCTCGTGATAGTTGGAAAACTTCAATAGAAAGAGAGATAATAGCTTCTAAGAAAAAAACTCGCCATTTCAAATAAGATGAAGTTTTTAACGTAGGACTGCATTCTTCCCATTAGGGTTTCAGGAAGGAATTTGATTCACACGCCAAAAGCCGCAAAACTTGGTATGGGAGATCCTCTATATCTCGGTAACTACATATGCTAAAAACACAACAAATGTCTTATTTTAGAGATAAAGGGTAACAACAGAAGTTACAAAAAAAATGAACATCGGAATTGTAGTTCAGTGAATACTGAGTCGCAAAGTTGGGCAGAAATACGAATGAATTGGTGACGCGATCTTCTATATCTCGGTAACTACATATGTTAAACACATAAATAATATCTTATTTTAGAGATAAAGGGTAACAACAGAAATTAAAAAAATGAAAATCGGAAGAGAATCACGCGAGTAAAGTAGTCCTACGCCTTTAACATCAGCGGCTGTTTGAAAAAGACAGCCTACCGTCATATTTTTTCTTGAATTCAACACAATTTAATTCTAATTGGTGTCTTCAACTTCGAAGAAAAAATGTTTATCTTTATTCTTATTAAATTTTATACATTTTTGTGTTAATTGCTTTATCTTATTTTAATAAATAAAATAACTTCAATTTATACTAGTTGCTTGTTAATATGATAGCGCATTTAATTAAAGAATGCTTCCAGTTATAACCAGATGTTTCCTGAAAAAAAATTAAAATGCTCTTTACAACTACTTCGTGTTCATCAGTTTTTTATTATCAGTTATATCAAATTTATTATCAGTTATATCAAATTTATTATCAGTTTAAAAACATTCTCAAAGCTTTTTTAAATTGATCTTGTGTATTTTTGTTATTAGTACTATTATTATTTGAGTTATAATATTCTATTTCGAATCAAAAATGTTTTCAAAAGATTATTTTTCTTCAGAATTCTTCCGTATTTAGGTAGGGATTTAATTCCGAGAATAAGATTAAATTTTTAAAGTCTTTTTTCTTTCTTTTCCAAACGTTTTCAAGTAGGGATTCCCTAAAATAATGAACAAATGAAAGAAATAGGAAAGTATTCGAGATAGTTCGTTTGAAGAGTTTTTGTAATCATGAGATGTAAAAAATAATTATGAAAAAGCATAAAAAATTTAAAAAATCTTGACCAGAAATTGCGAAAATTAAAAAACTGTCGACTCAAAATCTTAAACAAGGATATAATCCATCAGATCGACAAACTGTCGACTCAAAATCTTAAACAAGGATATAATCCATCAGATCGATTGATCACAAAATAAATTATATATGTTTTTAAAGATGAAAGCTGAAGCCTTTTGTGAAAAAATTTATATACTTTGATTGTAGAAAAAAAAATTTTCAACAAACTGTAGTGGATAATTTCAAAAGTTACATTTTTTTAAAGAAAAATTAATGAATTTAAAATTAGCGCATGGAATTTTTTTTTCAACGAATAAAATCAAATTGGACTATTTAAAAATTTTATACAGCAATTTACCTCTATTTAAATAATTCATCATAAAAAATAAAATAGTGTCAGCTTCTATCAAGACTCGTAAATTAATGTAAATAAAAGTTTTACATGCATAAAAAATTGCAATTCAAAATCAATATGAGACTGTTTTTTATTTTGATATGCCTATTTACGTCGCCCAATAAGACTGATACAAGCTAAAGAGATCAAACCCAATAAGGCTGATACAAGCTAAAGAGATGATAGGAAATTGTCTTCTTCATAAAATATGCTATTGCGTTTAACCCTAGGCGCCTGTGGTGGGAGATAGGTCATCAATGGAGCATATTGCATGTCACTTTCCAGTTCGACCGCCAAGCCGCACGAATATACGACGTTTAAAAAGATGGCAGAGGGGGTGCCACTTAATTGAGTTACCATGGAAACCTCAACTGCATGCAAAACAAAACGATTTGTTTGGGGGGTAAACTGTCACGAAGAGGTATTTGTGATTGCCCGACCAGATAACAGTTTTGGGAAGAATTCTGGTTTCCGTGAATGTGCTAATCTTGGCCGTGTAAATATCAAACACTCGCCAAATTATTAATTTGATGAGTCGCCAAACGCGATCAGCTCGTTCGTGAGAGAGACCGATAATACAGTAAACCATATCTGAGGTATTGAACATAATTAAAAAATGACGATGAATCAAATATCGTTCGATTGCTTTCAGGTTGGTGCTAATTTAAATATGAATTTCTTAAAATCCATGTTTGTTAACATCCTTTCAAAAGCAAAAGGCAATTAAAAATTCCTTATTGTTTTTGCTGAATAACGTGAACTTTTAATGTATAATTCTTAGGTATTTTTATTATTGTCAATAGACAAGGTGAAAAAATTATTTCCGCAGGAAACATGCTGAGGCTCGCTGTAATCTCCTTACTTCTTTTTCGAAAGAATTGTCCAGAATCTTCTTTCAGAAGCAAATGACGATGGTCTGGAGATTAAGAAGAAAAACAATTTGACCTGCGTCGAATCGTAAGAGTTAAAATATTTTATCTCGATACCTACGAGAGATAAGCATGTTAAAAGAAATCGATTTAAGAATTTTTAGAAAATCATGCAACTGAATCTGTATACAATTGGGGGGAACAGAAATAAAAAATAAAAGCAAGAATGGAGAGGATAGCATAATAAAGAAAAAGCCAATAAAAAATAAAATAATAACAATAAACTAAATAAAAAATAAAGTTTTTGATAATAAGAAGAACTAGATTGAAATGATTTCGTTTACGGATATACAAAACGTGAAGTGAAAAACAGAAAATTCACCATTTTATTGGACATGACACTGACCATTTTTATCGGATTAACAACTAAGATCGACATAATATATTATGAAAAATTAATTTTAAAATAATCATTTATATTTACCCATTATTCAATAAATGAATATTGAATTAAAATTCCATAATATTTTCAATGATGAGCACTATATATAAAATGATTTCGTAATTGTAGTCGTTAAATAAAAAAAACCGGCCGAGTTATATACTAATTTTCATTTATTATGGGAGAGTGGCAGACATACGTGCATCTTAGTTGATGTTTCAAGATAAAAAAGCGAACAGAAAATCCCTGCATTTCCTCAGTTAGGGATTTAACATATAGACACGTGATCAAAGTGAAGGGAATAATGGCTATTTTTAATAAATTACGTAAGCGTTTTAGGGGAAAAGTCTGGCGCCAAGAAGATGCCGTCATGATTTTCTGTGGGCACGTGAAAGAGATTAAAATATTCTTTTAGTAATAAATATGCCAAAACGAGAGATTTACTATACCTCCAGCTCAGGAAATAAAACGAAACTGGAGTCTAAGAAAAATGACCCTGGAAAACCGTAAGATTCTAAAATAATACTAAAATCCAAAGTAAAACCAAGCAAGATTATTATATATATATATATATCAAAACAAACTTAGAAACACAAGACAAAAACTCAAAAACAATCAAGACACAATGGCAAAAAATAGATAAAAACCAAAATAAAATTGAAAAATATCATAGCGAGCCGCTCTTCAGGAAGAGAAGCTCGCTCATGATATTAATTTGTGCTTTCTTCTGCTAACGACAAAGGAAATCCGTTAAAAAATGCCGCCATCCCCTCAAAAAGCACAAGACAGTTAAAATGGAATATATATATATATATATATATATATATATGCCATAAATTAATCTTGAAAATGAAAGTATTAAAGCCAAAATACTAAAAAACTATTTAAATCAAAGTAATAATCGGTCAGCATTTATTTGGAACGTATTTTCTTTAAAAAAAAAGATCCTAGCTAATATGAAGAAAATACTTATTTTATTCCTCATCGATTTGTCAAAAAAGAATTAATAATAATTTAAGCATTAGTTATCTATCGCATCAAAGATA
>BGPR01001016.1:206722-226425 GCA_013235015.1 Araneus ventricosus | reverse complement strand
GTTGAAAGATAACACGAGTTTGAAATAACTCTGAATCCCCAGTCTGCCCTTTAGACAACTTCTTTGATTACTAAAATATCTTATTTAAGATAGTTTCTAGACCAGTTTGGAATCATTGTCATTATATTTAATCATTGTCCCATGATTGATATAAACACGCTTACTAGATAGTTGGCCGTTGATCTATGTCAACATATTCCAATCAATTCATGATAAATACATGCATGCGTTTGATTTATCTGTGATCATCTGTGTACAATCAGTTAAACGATGTAAATTTTAAATAAATGATTAACAAAATGTACATTTAATAACTTCAATACAACACTCAAATAGCTGAAATAACATTATCTTAGTCATGATGCCATCTGTTATCAAGCACTAATACTGATGACAAACTTTGCCGAACTGCTTAAACTAAAATATTCATACTCAAATCGTTAACTTCGAGTCATTTTAGATTTATTTATATATCAAAATTATACGATACGATTTATAAAATTCCAATAATGATTTGTTAGTTAAATTAATAGAATTCATTATAATCAGTGGAAATTCAAGTTGGCAGTAAGTAAAAATCCGTGACTGACTGCAGTAGTCCGTCAAAAGGTTTTTGTGACTTCTCCCTGAACGACGAAGATATCAAGTGCTTTTACTTGTCGTGGAGTTCATAAAATAACGCTCTGTTTAAATATAGTGTTTCGTTATACAGAATGTAGATAAGAGTGTTTAAATCGACTGACTTCAATCGAATCGATCGACTTGCCTCGTTGTTGAGGCAGAAGTCACAAAGTCCAAAACTATAGTTTCGAGACTTGACCAGTTTAAACTTAATTAATTTTTAGTCGCAATGATAAAAAATAAAAATTATTTTACAGATTTTTATAGCTCCTACGGTTTATTTACTGATGTTTAGATGACAGGTATCCATCACGAAATAATTCATTGCAAATTCTAATTGACTGCAGTAGTTCGTCAAAAGGTTTTTGTGACTTCTTCCTGAACGACGAAGACATTAAGTGCTTTTACTTGTTTTAGGGTTCATAAAATAACGTTCGGTTTATTACAGTGTTTCATTATACAAAATATTGATAAGAGTATTTAAAACTAAATCTGGTCAAATGTATAAGCTACATTTAAATACCTTACGACGAGGACTATCTAGCTTAGCATAACGTACACCATGTATCTCTTTCCTCACTATCAACTTGAGTTGGCAGTGAATACAGCTTTATATTCAAGGGAAGCTACATTTAAATACTGTACAATCAGTAAGTACTATTTAGCTTAGCGTAACAAAACACCATGTATCTTTTTCCTCACTATCAACTTGAGTTGTCAGTGAATATAGCTTTAAATTCAAGGGTCACAGTTTCTCATTTTTTAAATCAGATTCTTGATTATTTGCAAACAACAGTACTAAAGAAAGTCAAATGAAATTCTGCCTTTGTGAATTTAATTATGAACACCATAATTATACGTTAGTTCAGAAAATAATTTACTTATCACATTTTGGATTTGAAATTGGAAAATTTCCTAATATGTAGGAATTTTAATTAAATATTTTAAAATTTTTTAAAATTGAAGTTCCTTAAAGTTTTTAAAATAATTTAATACTGTATTCCTTTCCTTAATTTATATAAACTAATATAATTGTGACATAAAAATAAAATAAATAAATAATTAAATATGAGGTTTCTTGAAAAATAATTAAAGTCGGAAGCGAACAGAATGCTTTTGAAACTTATTGCAGTTGTGAGTATCTAAAATTAGCATTGAAAAATATAATGAGAATTTTTCAAAGAAATACCTGGTAGTTCTAAGAAATCTCTAAAATACTTAGGAATAAATGAAAATTAGGCTTTATGATGCATCAAAACTCTCATAAAATTTTACTGAAATTCGTTCAGTTAACAACGCAAAACTCAGATCGAGGGGAATCGAGAAACAGTTCTTGAAGAAGTTACTTTGGAAGATCAGGTGTTTTCATTCTTCCTGCCCCGTCTCTCTCGAGGATCATCTTCAGGGTATTGTCGGCGAAGTTCAAAGATCATCGGCGGAAACTCGGTTTTGGAATGATTTCTTCTGATAGTTAAAAGCTTCTTTCAAATGACGGCAAAGTATCTGTTGAGTGTAGCGCAAAAAAGTTATTTTAGTCTAAATAAAAATTTAGAGAGAGATAAGAGTATATTACTCAGCGACAGATGGCTGTTATTTCGATGCGTAATAACAGTTACAAGTTGAAAGGAAAATTGTTATTGAAAGTAGAGTTTGTAGTTTTTTTCCGAGTGATATTTGAGAGTGCTCTTCCTTTTCAACAAAGTCAGTTTCGAATGCTTTTTGAGAGGAGGAAGGGGAGGAGGGCTTGAGAAAAATTTGCAGTAGTTTTTGAATTTAGTTCTTTTTTTGTATTAAAACTGAAGAAATATATATATAGAGAAAAAGTAATATTCTTAAAAACTAGAAAATCACCCGTCATGGTATGACGGGTGATTTGCCTCTTCATTCGAGAGATTTCCTGTCAAATCTGACGTCTTTAAATATATATATATATGCGAGAGAAATGTTTAATATTGATTGAAAGCAAATAAAATAAACATATGTATTATGACAGGAAATATTTTTTATTTACATATTATTTACACATTCCTTTACTCAAAAGCCTTCTTGGTTCGAAAGTTGACATTTTAACTATTTTTAACATTTTTTATTTTAAATTGGTATATAAAATAGAAATTAAATTTAAGTGTTAATAAATTGAAGTTCAGTTTCTTAAACAGACTGTTTTAATTACTTAGATACCCAAAATATTGTGTTTAGATAAATATTTCCTCCGTAATCATGCGCGCAAGGTGACTATCTCATTTTTTCTCCAAAAATTACACCCATATTTATTACTCTCTCAAATAAATACAAACCAATATGTAGGTTTGAAAATATGTGTACTATAAGGGAAAGAACAGATATTTTTCTAGAAAAAAAGTTAGTTTGTGAATCACATTGTTTCAGAGATATTATGTATCGGATTTGAAAGTTTTCCACCATTTTTCCGAGGTTTAAGAGTCGTATGTCCCCTCAAAGTTTTGATTTTCATTCCGTAAACGAAACTTAGTTTCATGTTTTTTTTCCGAATTCGATGACCAATGATACGAGACCACCACCAATAAGGATGAAGACCCGGAAAAATTGCTTCTATTAACTGTTAGTCACAGTCGGTTGGTTCAGCAGCAACCTGCCTCCAACAAACGATATCATTTTGAAGGATCGGCCCGAAATGACAAATCCGAATAAGCAAGGAAGAAAAAATAGCAGCGAGTTCTCATCACAAACCATCCAACGCACTTGTTTCGGGAACTCTCGGGAAAAAAAGCGCCCGGCAGCTGAAAGTTTTCATGATTAGTGTAGACTCATCCATTTTTCGCTGACCGGACGGACGTCAGCGGGAGGGGGGGGGGGGGCCAGAAAGAAAATGAGTCGGGTAGTGTCCAAAGCTGGAAGTGAGCAACTACAGCGTTTATTATAAAATGCCAAACGCAGACGATAGTAGGAGGAATAGGGAAATAAAAGAATAAAGATATCGGTTGCGAGTAGATAGCTTGTTTTCTGTCTATTGAAAAGGATAGGGAAAAAGACCCAAAGGAAATAGATATTGGACATTCACAATTTTTTTTATATATAATTTAAGATAACAGTGCATATGTGTTTAATTTGTAAACTAAGGATTTTGTAAAAAATTTCTTATTCTTCTTCAAGAAAATATCACTTTTCCTGCAGATAGTTTTTAGTTGGCAATTCCTGTGCGTAATGAGATTTATTCGACTTTGAATAATATCTGGAAGTATTAATTATCTGAAATGCTAGAAAATCATGACGGGTGCAAATTGCCTCTTCATTCGAGAGATTTCCAATCAAATTATACGTGTTTAAATAGTTATATATGCGAGAGAAATGTGTGACATTGATTGAAAACAAATAAAATAAACATATGTTTTATGACGGGAAATATTTTTTATTTACATATTATTTACATATTTCTTTATTCAAAAACCCCTTGGTAAACAACATTCCGTGTAAAGTGTTTCTCGTTGTTTAGCAATTTTATTATAATTCAATAACCATGAAATTCTCAGCTTGTCAAACGTAAGTGAAAAGTTAAAATTTCAAAGAAATTCTTTTTAGAAATTCTAATCAAAACAAAGCACTTCTCTGCTTATCAAACGTTGCCAAATAATATTATCAAATTACATCATCACGATTGCAATAAATGATCAGACGCATCGTGGCGTCCAAACTATATCACGCGCATGATATACCACAGACGTGATTTACTACTTTCTATTAAAAAACGGAAATTAATTTGAAATATATGATTAATATAATTTAAAATTTCTCGGGAACTATTGATCATAGCGAGATAAATTTTATATCAATCGATAGCAAATTTTATTTCGCCATTTTAGAGCTATTAAATTTGAAATTCGAACGACAATTACTCTTTTAAATTTAAAATTACTAAAATTTAGGTTCTCTAGCAATGAAATAATGCTGTTTAACGTCTCGCAGTGCTATGGCGCGAGTTTTATTGTTGGTGACGTCAGAGCTCTACTGAGTGAAAGATCTGGGCTATTATATTAGTAATGGGTTTCTTTCTAGTTTCTGTTACACTAATTACATTATAATGTTTAAAATGCAAAAGAAAGATAACATAAAAAGGAATTATCTGAACTGGAAGAAAAAGTGGGGAATAATAAAAATATTTAATGAATTCAATTCATGCTCACATGATACATGCAAAATTTTCTGCTTCCATTTAATTTTGGAATGTACTGCCTATCTTGTTGGAAGCAAAATGTCGTGACGTCAGTGTACAAATTTAGATAGCATGCAGTTAGATTTGATATTGCGCGCGCAGTGACGCTTATCTCGTGACTGTGAGGCACATGAATTATCTTCAATTGACAACGAGTTTACGTGCCAAAATAACTAATATTGACTAATCCAGTGTTTCTTAACCTTTCAGTGCTTGCGACCCAATTTTCAACCATAATTTTCATCGCGCCCCCTCTCATACAATAAAATTTTATAAAATAATAACAATGTATTTTTTATTTAGTATTGATAAGTTAGTTATTAAATACATTGAGCAGTACTGATACAATCCTATTTATAAGTGTATTATATCGGTGTAAATGTGTATTTGTTTTTTATTATGTCAGAATGTATTCCTTTCAGTAAATTATTCAATTTTTTTATTGATATTTTCTCTTCGATATGCTTGCGCCCCCCCGCATTTAGTGTTAACACGTCCCCCTAGGGGACGCCCCCCACACGTTGAGAATCCCTGGACTAATCTGTCTATATTAACCTGTGTTACTGAATATGTCAGTGATGTTTCAATGTGTTGTCAGTATTAAAATCATAGTGATTTTAGTTTGTTAAAAATTTAAAATATAATAACGAAAAAGAAATTGAAAATGTTTAAGTGACTCTACGAACTGGTAATACAATTTCCAGGTTTTAACTTGATGAAAGTGTAATAAAATCTTACTGTAAATAGATTTCTTATAAATATTTATCAGAAAATGGTTTACCGACAGAAAGGATCATCAAGATTCATAAAACGAGCCGAGTGATAAAATTTTGCGCAATTAAATAGAACTAAATAGAAGATCTTTACGATTATTATTCCTTCTTCTCCAATAGAGGGACCTCTCTTTTAAAACTGAAAAATGGGAACAATCAAAGCGCTCTCCTCTAACAACAAAGCTTCGGTTCTTTTTTTGAGCTACTGATTCTCTTTGTTTCCAGATCAGCGGATCTGTAGGCGCGCCCATGGAGACGGGGGTGGGGGGAGAAAGCATGTATCGGAGTTAAATGATCTGTTTTAATCAGAACAAGCTGTGGAGAGGGATGACGTTTGTACCCAGCCATCCCAGAGAAAGAAGGAGGGAGTATCAAATTTCTCGCATATCCTTGTATAACAAGGATATAGTATTTATATAGATGAAATCCCAGGGGTCGATCCTGGTTTTTTTTAGGGGCTCATTTTTGTAAAAAAAATATTTTTGTGAAAAAAACTTTTTTTGTGAAAAAAAAAATATTTTTGTGAAAAAAAATTATTTTTGTGAAAAATAAAAATATTTTTGTATTTTTTTTTTAATCATGTAAAACCTTCAATTTTAGCAGTCATATTTCTAAATTTTATGTGAATTTGAGTTTTGTGAAGGGGCCGTTTTTATGAATTTGAATTTTGTGAAGGGCCTTTTTTAAGATGTGGAATTTTGTGAAGGGGCCGCAAAACGGCCCCAATTTTCGCCTGGATCTACCCATGAATCCGGTATTTATTGAAATTTGGAATTTTTCAGGGTGTATTTAGAGCATTTTCTGCAGAACGGTATGTACAACGCGACCATAAAGTTGAGTTTTCCTGTTCCCCAAGAGGAGCGTATTATTAAAGAGTTTAAACAGTATTTGTGGTTAGAGTGGGTTTTTTGAAAAGGTGGCGCTGAAATCCTATTGGGCGTTTTTCAATCAGATTCTTCAGCATTCAAGAGCAAAAATTAGTTAAGAAAATAATCTGACTTTAACCCTTTATAAGGCCATTTTTTCCTAGGAGTGGTATACTAAAAGAACTTTAGGATTGAGTTTAATTTAAGAAGAGGCCGCGGTGGCGTAGTGGTAAGGTCTCGTCCTCCAGGTTCGAAACCCGATTTCACTGAAGATCCGCCGTGTATGGGGCCTGTTGCACGCTAAATCATACGTAGTGGCCAAACATCCTCCCGTTGGTGTGGCGTGGAAGTTTGGAGAGGAGGTGCCAGCTCAGGTGTCGTCCTCGTCGTGTGACCGTGGTTCAAAATTACGAAGTCCGTCCAAAAATAGCCCTCAAGTGTTGCTTCAAAATGGACGTTAATATAGCTAAAACTAAACTAATTAAAAAAAGAAACTCTTTTATCTCATTGGATGACATTATTTTTTGTTAATTATTTTTTTAATGAATAATTAATTACCGAGTCAAGACACTTCGTTATGGTTTGAGATAAGAAACTAGAATGTGCAGGTTTTTGTTTCATAGAAAAATTTGGCGAGAACTTTTGGCGCCAATCTTAAAAAATGCATTTAAAAATTGATGAATTTGTTGGGAAGTATATTCCCACGGTCTTACAAAGGGTTAAAACATTTCATTAAAATTTTGATGCATAGCTATTTTAAATCAAATTTCGTTTTATTTAGCATTCATTAATGCTCTCTATTCCTATTTATGTTCTGGATTTTGGGATCGTGAAAATTTTTTCTGATTAAAAAGTGTTTGCGAGAAGAAAAAATTAAAAATCTCTGTGTAAGAAAATTCGAAGCATCCTCCTGAAAGTTGCAAAAATCATTGTAAATTGGACTTTCGTGCTTACGTTTATTTTTTCCAGTTCGTTTTTCCGTATATTGGCTTAGAAAGAATAAACGAATTTGTTGTTGCATTGATTTTAAATCACGTTATATTACGCCCATGAAACTTGAAACTTATTTCAAAATGAATATTGAATGAGGGCAGTCAATATAATAAATTTCAACGATATAAATACGAATTAAGGGAAGTTTCAATTGTGAAAGAGGTAAAAATACAATAATATTAACAAACAACGAATGAAAAAGAACGAAGAGGAATAAGAATCTGGTGGATGATGTCATCAGAGGCCTTCATCCATGCAGATTCAAAAATATAATAGGTTTTCTGTCGAAGAAAAACGACTTTAAGGTCTAAATTTGAATTTCCCTCTAAGGCCTGAACCAATTCCGGAACAAATTGGAAAGAAAAACATTGATCCACAAAGAAGAAATTCAAAACAGTCTTTTAACCTCTTAGACAATTAAACCTTCCCTTAATTCGCATTTATATCTTTGTACTCCGCAATTTTTTCCTGGATGATGCTGCACTTTTGCGCGCACCAAATAAATTGCGTCTATTTTTGTTGTTTTGTCTTTTTTAGATATTCAATCCTTATAAATTTCAACGTTATATTTTTCGTCATAAACATATAACATTGGATTTACAGCTGGATCAGATCTCCTTTGTTCGTTGTTTGGGATAATTTCGGGCTATGAGAAGCTATGTTTGGCGTAATGCTAGTTTCTTACAGAAAAATTTCCCAATTATTATTTTGAATCCATTTCAAATAGTTTTTAGCCCTTGAAAAAGTGGACTAGAATGGATTCCTTGTTTGTTTTTGGTTATATTCTGTTAACTCTGAGTTTATTATTATTATTATTTGGTTTTCTTTGTATGATCTTGATTTCCCTTATTCTCTGTTTTTTGTTTTGCTACTGCAATTGCGCGCTATTTAGACATTGTATTCATTTTATCTAGTTTTTTTCTAAATTTTACTTTATGAATTGTATTATTTATTAATAAAAATAATTTTAGTTGTTTTTTTCCTAGTTTAAAATATTTAGTTAAGATTCTTTTTCAAATTTATTCTTTTTTTTCTGTTGATTGTTTTCAAGCGTTAGAATTATGTTTTCTGCAATTCTTCACGGAAACAGTTATATCTCAAAATACTGGTTTGCACTTCTTCATTGGACAACTGCTCCTTAATTGTAGATCATTTTTTTAAAAAAAATATTATATATATGCAATAAAAGAAGAAAGAGGGAGAGATTTTCATGCTAATTAAAAAAAACATCAGAGAAAAAATAAAACAGTTAAGATGAATTAATATGGAAATATTTGATGTAATAGGCACAGTGCTTAAATCATTTACATTATGTGTGTAAGGAAGTAACTGATATAAATATAGAGGTATTCACTAACAATCTTTGTTATTTTCATCCTCTTTAGAAACATAATCGAATCGCCCCCTCACCGAAAACACTATCAATTTAGTGATATAATTTTATCATATCTCCACTTTCCAAGCACTTCTTAATAATTAAATTTCTTCTGAATCAGCAAAAATAGCGTCTCTCTTCCAACTTTCATGCCGCACGCAGACATCAAACGGTTCGATTTCATCCCTCCCTCAACAAAGTCCTCTCCCCTTCAATATCAAAATACTATTCCTCGTTTTTTTTATATCACTGATCCCACACCCCCTACCCCGGAGAGGGAGAATGAAGAGTCTGTACGGTGGAAGGGACAACACATGTTGGAGTCATAAATTTCAGTACAGCACCCTCTCTCTACCTATTGAGATATCTGGAAGAACCCTCCCCATTGGTCTACCCTCGGAATGAATACTATGGACCGTCGGGGAAGGAAGAGGGTGCAGCTTGGTGTGCACGGAAGAAAAACTCCAGGACAGAAGGAAAGGTTGATTGATGCGGCTTCTTCTCATCACACGTTGCCAACATCGATAGGAAGGGTTACCACTTCTTACAGCTTGTCGCCAAACAATGAGAAGTAATAGCCTCTAATAAAAGTGGAAAGACAGCACTGAGGTTTGTTGTAAAATATCCGCAGCGTGTAAAATTGTAAAACTGAATTCAACTTGTGCGTGTAAGAAATAGGAAATAGTATCGTTCAGATATGCATTTATGAAGGGGGATGTTCAGTTTGGTGGTTTTTATGAATTTTTTGACACCCTATTTTCTTAGCATATTTTGATTATAACTTCATTATTCATTTACTTGTACAAAGATGAATTTAACTAATGTCTTATGATTGTAATATTTTTCAATTTTTTTCAAAGTTTCACTCTTGAAGATGTATTTTTAGATGCAATGGAAAGAGCTGAGTGAATTGAAGACTTCATGTCCTTTGAAATAATGTCAATTTTTTTTTTCGAATTCATTATAATTGTTTTCGAAGATAAGTTCTGATAAGTTGTAGAAAAAGCTTTACTAGAAAAAAAGTTCTCTAAGCAAAATGAAGGAGATAGAAACTTTT
Source organism: Araneus ventricosus (assembly GCA_013235015.1). Classification (NCBI taxonomy): domain Eukaryota; kingdom Metazoa; phylum Arthropoda; class Arachnida; order Araneae; family Araneidae; genus Araneus; species Araneus ventricosus. Next base: position 216,551 of record BGPR01001016.1, on the reverse strand, counting down.
CGTAGTGTCATGGTTATTTGGAGTATTATTTTCCTCACAGTAAAAATATAGCCCTGTGATATAAAAAATAAAGAGCCAAATATTTTTATTATCTTCTTATTCCTACATATATGATATGTTTTATCTATACCTATATAGGTAAAAGATAACATGATGAATATGTGTATAAAAGATTTTTGGAGCTATTTTACTGTTTCTACCTTTTGATTCGGTATATTTTCTTTCAAGAGTTGATTTTGAGCAAGGTTTATGAAAACTATATGTTTTTATTAAAATTCACCAGTTCGTTTTATTTTAAATCCTGATAATAGACTGAAATCGTTCAACCATGAATTTAAGCTTAGAAGAGTATATAACATTATTTAAATTTATGCCAACTTAGAAATTTTCGAACTCTTTACCACATTTTATTCAACAAATTTTTTTAGTTACATTTGGTCAGAAACAATGTTTGTCACTTAAGATTTTCTAAGTAGAATTTCTTCTGAATGATACTCAATTATTCTCAAACAGAAAATATACGATACTTGATGATGAAATAAGCACTAACTTTCAGAGCCTGTGTATGCCTTTACTCTACGCGAGTGAATTCGTCCTTCTTTGTTTTAAAACCTCGCCGTGGGAGGACTAAACGGTCCAAGTCAGTCACCCTGCTCGGCGACATCTTCTGGTCTTGTCATGTCCTGTCCAGAGATATTGGACCATATCCGCAAGCTGCTACATCCAATCTTCTTCAGGGGTGGGGGAGTAGCAAAAAATGGCTTCTCTCTTTCGTCCCTTCGGACCATTCTTCATGATTCACGGACATTCGGCCATCAAAATCGCATCAGAGCTCCCAACTTTCGATATTGGATCGTTTATGCACTCCGGCCCGAAGCCTCTGCGGTGATGCGACCGCTGTATCTGGGGCACTGCTTTTGCCAATAGGTAGAGAGATATCGATGGAGGCCTTGTATCTTCCGATGGATTGTGCTTCGGTTTAAGAGTACTGGACTCGTTTTCTGTTGGCGGTATTTTGTAGGAAACAGAATTAATTATCGTTAAAAACAAATTAAGAAACATTTTAAAGATTTTTTTAGCAGTGGCAGAGATTTCAAAATATTTCAAGGCTTTTTTGAAGTTTAGATTTCAATTTTATATGAATGACCTATATACTATAAAGTGCAATCGTATTTCTGCAAGAAGATGATTTAAAATATGATATGAGTGGATATTCTTTTGAAAATGTGGTGATGGGAATATCTGTACAAATATGTCTAACGAAACAAATGTTCCTAAATTCTAAATATTTAAAATAGATAAATATTAAAAAACTTTTGATGTTTACTTTACTCGGCGCCACTTTATGTGGATTTAATTCATCTTTTGTTTCCAAAAAGACAAAAAAAAGTTGTCTATCTCTTTTTATGTATTGGTAGTGTGGAATTTTTAAAGAAAAATGGTTACGGTGATAAGGTAATTTTCTATATGTTCAGAAAAGTAGTGCACTTGTGTTAACAAAATAAAAATTCCAGCCATTTATTTCAGTAATGTATTTATATACATTCATCAGTTAAAAAAGAAAAAAGAATAGTTTTACAATTTCAGAAGGGCAAAAGAATGCTTATCCTTTTGAAATCGTGATATTATTTAAGTGCAATCATATGTTAAAGTATTGAATGTGAAAATTTAATCTGTAAATCCTAATATTTCCTTCCTTATAATTTTTTAGCGTGTATTTAGTCTGCTTTAAACAAAGTATAAAAATCGATTGCTTTACAATCTTTCCATTTTTTATAGTTTTATATACAAGTGATGGTATTGTTGTTATAAATATTTTAATAACTTAGCGTTTTCGAAAAAATGCAGTACAAATCCTTTGATGAATTTTAAAATACTCTGTAGTCCTCTGTACAAAAAATTAAACGGTGCGACTTATCAGAGGGGTGAAAAATTCTTTTCTAAGAAGCTAATAATTTATCACTATACCAATGAATTATCAATTTAAAAAAGGCAAAAAAAAAAACACAAATCTATTTGAAACTTGGTATTATATAAGTATAGTATAATAATTTTGTTTTAAAACCAGGAACAAACTGAAAAAAAATCCCTTAAAATACAAGAAGAGTTTAGTTAATCCTTTCGTCGATAAATATATTTTACTCGCGACAAAGAAACATAAACTATGCCCTTAACAAATATCTTCCTACTTTAATTCTCGTCTCGGAACCAATAAAAAGTTTGAAGAAAACGATGGACCCTAGCGTGACAAAACTGCCCTACCAGCAGTGATTGTCAGTTCTCAATAAAACATGACAAAGCAGCGTCTAAACTCTTTCGCTTCGTTCCATCACCCCCTAAAAGCACACTTTTTATTAGCGGTATATTAAAAAACGCTGACCCCTCCTTAGAAGAAAGGCCGCAACTTGCAACAGCTTGGCTCCCAAGAAATACGACTCAAAACAAAGCATCGCAGAGGGAAAAAGAAAGAAAAGCACCACAAATTCTCTTTCCTACCCTCATTCTCCCGCGATCGTAGAAGACCCGCAGACAGATAAGCAAATAACAACAAGGAAAAATAATCTTTCCACTTCCGCTTATAACATCCTAAAGATTTATAAAAATCAAAGCCCTTACTCTCCCATCTGTGGCAAATGAGGTAGCCTTGTGTTTGAACAGCCACCCCCTCGCAGACGATTCTAAAGAGGGGGTTTGGCAGGGTGGAATCAAAACACAAACACAATGTGTGGCGCAATCATATACGGTGGGTGGCAGGACAGGTCCCCCCTCATCTTTTTCTCCCCTTCACTTCAGTTCGTGATTGATAGGTCCCTGCCTGCGAAGCAATATTAAACCTTCCCAAAGTAGTGGATTCGGTGGCATCCATCACAAACAACGTATGTCAGGCCAGAGGGAAAAGGTTGCCTGAACCCCTCTAATGATATCCAAAAAGGCGCCTAACTTTCTATAATATCAAAAAGGTGAGGGCTGGCGGCATTATAGATATATATCAAGCTGACGGTACAGTAAGAAAAGGGAGGAGGAGGCAGGGGGGCGACGTGTATCATTTTGAGTTAAACTACTTCAGTGTAAATAAAAGTGCAGTAAACTGGACATTAGATGGAACATTTGGGGGAGCTTGCGGTGTCGTTAGGCCCACGGTAATAGGCCCCGCGCCGTTTTCTTGGGCTTTATGCCAGATTTTCCGTCAGCTTTTCTTTTTACCATAAATGCCGGCGGCTGGAAAATTTCGAGCCTCCAGAAAAAATTTTCCACTTTAGCCCTCCCCGAATATTGAATAAAAAATGACGGTATGGAGGTCCGATAGTTGAATTTTGATGCGGCCTTCCCACAATCTCATAATATTCAAATGGAATGTCAGCCTCCATCGCGGGATAAACGGGTTTCTTCTTTTTCTTTGGCTCGAGATGCTGGCCAAGACGGATTGAGCGGCATAAGTCTTTTTCTATTGGTCAAAATACCCCCGAGAATATTCTGAATATTTTTCTTCTTTTTTTGGTGGGAGGATGGGGATTGCTGAGTCGGATCGGAAAAGATTTCTGGTGAACTGTCATGGTGAAGGCATCTGATTTTTTCAGATTTTAGGAAATGGATTCGAAGCTGTTATTTATCACCAACCGCAGGCTTACCAATTTTAAATCTTTTAGGAACATATTTGTTTGATCTTCCTTCTTGGTGATTTATCTTGCAGTATTAAAGTTTAGAATATTTTTTTATAATATGAAAAAATATAGAAAAAAACATTCTACTAAAATATTATCCCAGTTGAAAATTATATAAACGCATAGTATATGAATATTACCTTCATACTTAATTCAAATACTTGACTGAGGACTTCTACATAACTGGTTGTCACTTGCCTTACGGATACCTTTTAAATCCAGCGTCCATGGATTTAAAAAGAAATATTTTTAAGAGTAAAAATATGCATTATAATGAAATCGTAATACGTTCAAAAGTAATGAGTCATTATTTTTTAATTTGAACTAATGATGGAAAAAACTTCTGCCCAAAACGGTCAATATTTCAAATAATCAGAATCAGGTTAAAAAAAAATGTAAGATTGGTGTTCAACTCTGCTAACTACAGGCCGAGCTGCGAGGTAGCTTATGTAAAGAATGAGGTAGGGAAGAGAAGTTTAAAAAAACACAGAAATTCCATCATCCATATCTATCTAAGGTGTAAGTTGACAACAACTATTCACTATCGCTAATAGTACCAATACATTTCGTCCCTTTTTCTCGAAATACACTTTTCCGCAGAGGACTTTAGGAAGACAGGGGTTTTAAAAGTACAGACCGGTAATTCACGGAGGAGTTTCAACAAGACCCGACCTTCTACACCCGAATATATCTTCTTTTGCTATTTGGCAAACGCATCGTTCTTAAATTTTTACGTGGAGGCCAGTGTTTTGAGGAGGAGCAGAAATGTAATGATAGAGACAGCGATAGCGAATAATTTTTTTCATTTTACTCCTTAAATTTGATAGAATTTCTGCACTTCTTTCAAACTTCAATTTTGTACTACTTTCTTTAGCTGAACTACACTACATCGTTATCTGATGAGATGAACTGCTCGCTCATAAATATATTCGTGAAAAAGTTACGAAATCTAACTTCTTATACAGTCCCCCGGTCCTATCAATCATATTTAATAAATTATTCTTGACACTCTAACATTTTAAACAAAAATAGCCTCACTCTTCTGCGACTAAAACTGAGCGAGTTATGGAGCTTTGAATTTTATGATTTTTAACCAATCAGCGGCCTCGTCGAGCAAGTGCTGCCCATTGATTGGTGGATCGTCTTCAAGACGGCTATTGAAATGGTGTAAAGTGGTCTAAATCAGCGAAATTCAAAGCTCCATAACTCAGTCAGCTTTAGTCGCAGAAGAGTGGGACTTTTTTTTTGTTTAAAATGTTAGAGTGTCAAAAATATTTTACTAAATATGATTGATAGGATCGGGGGACTGTATAAAAAGTTAGATTTCTTAACTTTTCCAAGAATATATGTATTCACTCAGAAAACACATATTATAATTTTTCCCTTCACTCAAAGCATTTTTCCAATTAGAACTCTATGTCTATCTCTAACGGTTTAGAAATTAGCTATCGGACCACGATAAGTGTGGACGCCCTGTATATTTAAAATTTCACTAATTACAGGAATGAATAAAAATTCTTTAAATCATTCAGACTTTTCGAGCAAAAATTTTAGGAAACGGTGAGAGGAGAAATCAGATTCAAAATTGATATAAACATTTACAAGATTTTTGTTTTCTTCGCATTTTAAACATCTGAAATTTTTTCATTCTACTATGCTTTTGTCTCGAACTTCTAAACTCTCTGAAAGGTCTTCTCGCTTCTTTGTAAAACCACTGCCAGTCTAGATATGGGAAGAGATCGAAACTTTTTCCTCAGCAGGCATGGAATGGGGTGGGTGGTGCAGGGAGTGATGAAGAGGGTGTTCCCATCCCACGTGTTACACGCCCATAATCTCTAGGCGCACAGTCTTTCCGAAACATTAACTTTCACTGCTTTTAATCGGAACATCAGTTGCTCTGCTCGGAGCGGGGAAAACTGAAATCAGGGGGAAAATATCGGGGTGAGTTCACACCTCCGATTTCAATTAATCCCTGGGAAAGACTCAACCGACAGGGAATTGGATTGTTTTGGGGGGAAGAGTGGGACTCGGTTAGGGACACTCGCCAAAGGTTTTAAAAAAACCAGTTCGATAAAAAAAATTTTTACCCGTCAAGTACCTGGTTAAAAGAGAGTAGAGCTCCTCTCCGAAATATGTCATTGGATAATCTGCTTTTGCATTTACCGGTGCTCAATGTGTTTTCCCCCAATTTGTATGGAAATATATTTTATTTGTATCATTCTTCTGATGTTTTTAAAATAAAGTAAATAAAATAACAATTTTAAATGATTTTTGTCGTTATATAAATTATTATTTTTTCCGTGACTTTGTTTAGCGTGGACTAGTCCATAGATATTAGCATTAACAATACAACATATCATTGTTAAGCGTAGTGAAAGTTCTAGGAAATGCGTTTATTTACTTTGTTATGAAAAATGATTAGCTAGGTTAACTGCATCAACTGAACTTACATAGACCACTGATAATCTCTATCCATTTTTTTTTTCTTCTTCAATTTTTGTTAAATTTGACAAATCCAGAATTCAATATTGTAACTATCTGCTATGCCTTTTAGTTCTTTGTCAAAATGATTTGATCTAATGCATTATTTTAACCAAATTACAAAGGTTTTTAGTAACCGAATAACTCAATAATTCTGAGGTTACGTATAAGGTCTCGAGAAGTATTATTCGTTTAGTATCCCGTTTTTCTTGCGACATCTAATGACAAATACAAATATTAAGCGAATTTTATGATTATTGTTTTCATAATATTGACTACATTGTCTTGTTATATGGGAATTTTATCCTAATCTGAAAAAAATGATTAAAATTGTATCATAGCGCATTTTCTAAAACGTGCATTAAAACGCATTAAATTAAAAATAGTTAGAATAATAGATACAACTATTCCTCATTTATATAAAAAAGCAATAACTATGTTACAATAAGTTGAACCAATGATGTATTCTGCAAGGAAGCGTTATATTTTTTTAATGTAAGACTTTCATGCCACAAATAGTTTTATCAAATAGGTAAAAAAAATGAGTTCAGCGCACCCCTTAATAGTTTTAGATAACTTAAAACGATATTCGGCCGTCTTTTGGTTACGACCATTTAGTTTTTTTGGTTGGTGACAGATTCAGATTATCATGCATGCAGTGGAGTCTCCCTATAACGAAATCGCTTGGTTCCAGTTAAAAAAATTCGCTATAGAGAAAATTTCGTTATACGGAGATTATTGATTTTTGCAATTATTTAAGTAAATGTTACAAATCTTTTATTAGGTGCGATAAGTTCAAAAGTATTTAATGATGAGTAAAAGTATTTTATTAAGTCATGTTGCACATAACAAAATTGGGAATCTTTGTTTGCTTTTCTTTCGGCCGAAAAATTTGTCTCCTTTAAAAGCTAGCGTTTTTGTAGGGAGACGTTATCTCTGGAATGAACAATGCTAGTGGTTGCACGTGTGAGCGATTTGTTTGCACAGAAATTAGCATCTTTCTTCAAAAATGACAAAAATCGAAAAGAGAAACGTCTGAAAAAATTCGTTATAGGGAGACAACCACTTCGTTATATGGAGAATATTTTGAATGTTTTTTAACATTCCAATTAAAAATTTCGTTATAGGGAGAAATTCGCTGTAGGGAGATTCTACTGCATTTAATTGCAGCCACTGAAGTTTTACTTTCTCACTAAAACAATTATTTCCCACCCTTTTGTTTATGGGACTGTTTATTTTATGATGCAGAATCGATCCCGATTTGGTCCTAATTCCTCGATCCGTCTGTTTTTCACATCCGCCAGCTGTCCAAGTGTACAGAAGAGAGAGAGACTCCCTTAATAACTCCAAGTAACATCCTCTCCAAAATGTCTCGGGCAGGCAGACACATCCCCGACCCGCAGGGGGAGGGTGTTCCTCTGGGTCCCTTTATACCCTTCCATTGTGTACGACTTGCCACCCTAATACCCTTGCACCCTGATATCTCTATTAGGATTCGTCGAGGGCGCTATAAGCCTAACGTGACCGCTGCCCTATCGGCGAACATCTGGCGTGAAAAATTGTCACTTTTCTGAATGAGACACAATGTTGTTGTGAGGGGCAGAGGTGTCAGCTTTTTGTTGCCCCTCAAAAGGAGCGAGGGGCCCTCACAATAGAGGAGTTAGGCTCAGAGAGATATTCCCTCTCCGGATATGTCAGTGGGACGAATAGAGATATTTTGGCTATGATGAGTGTGTTATGGCTCTTTCTCCGGGACGACTTTTTATCTCTTGTTGATGCCTGCCTGCATCTCTGGAGAATCTTTGAGGATGGCCCGGAGAGATCTTGATTGGAGCTTATGATAATCCGGTTGGCTCTGTTCCGTTTCAAGGTTAAGTGGACAATGGTGGGAATGTAGGTTTGGGTCGACACTCCTTCCGATGAAAAGAAGATTTTATGGCCGATATATCTTCCGCGTATTATTCGGTTTGGACCAAAATTTAGAGAAAAACTGAAATATGCAGTCGGTGTATTCTAAGCGGTATGTAAGACGTGAGCGGTAACACTGAATGAAAATATATTAGAGTTGGAGGTAGAAATAAATTTCTCTTTTGAAAATTAAAAATTCTTTTCTGTTGTCTATTTACAATAAAATTTTCATTCATTCGAAGCAAATACTGTATTTTTCAAAGTGTGGATAGACTTTATTATACGCAAAAGAAGAAAAACTCCATAAATAATGTTGACGATAAAATCTGACATGTCAAAACCTTTTCCGAATTTTTATAGGAACTAGAATCTTTATAGAAACTAGGAAGAAGTAAGAAATATAATCTTCATATTTTATGCAAAATATCATTCACTTTTAAGTTTCAACGTGGAAATTATTTTCATATATAGATAAACTGAAGTAATATTTAAGTGGAAAATCACAAACAATAATAAAGATTATGAGGATCTGACATTAGATCTTTAATCTTAATGTCAGGATTAACAGTTAAGGATCTGACATTAAGATCTTTAATCTTAATGTCAGAATGTACATGTTCGAAAAATGCTTTTGCTGCATTTGATCACTCCATCCATTTCTGTTTTCAGAAAATAAGGCATTTTTACACGCTTTAATTTAACTTTTTTAAAAAATATTTGTAAATATAAAATTTCAGAAACTTTATTGATGTGTTAGAGTTCTGAAAATTTGTACTGTGATCTGTTCCTGATGATGAAAGGAAATCTTAATATTTTCAGAACATTAACTAGATCTTAACTTTTAAAATGTAGTTCGATTAATTTAAAAATGACTAAAAGATTTCAAAATAGTTATAATAATGAGTAAAGAAATATATTCTCGAATAAAAGTAGAAAATAAATATTAATGAAATGAAATTAAGACACGAGCTTTTATGAGTGAACTAAAAAGTAGGAAATTTTTTAGCCAAAATTCTGGAGGTCGAAGCGAAGACCACAAAAGGGTGAGGCTTTGAATTCAATATGATAAGGAAATAAATATAATAAAATGCATAAAAATGTGACTAAAATTCCAATTTATTTACAATATCTCTATCAATAATTTACGATTTTACAGTTTCTGTTTTAACGTCCTGAATTTTGATAAAAACTTGTTTTCTACATTTTAGTATACTAATAAACGCGCATGTATAAAATATTTTCCATTTTATTCATAATTACTGGCATATGGTGGAACTATAAATATNTACATAAAAATTTCTGTAGTAAAGTGGAATAAGAATTCATTGAATATATCGCTTCTGTTCTGTTTTTACTGTGCTGGAGTCTTGTATATCTATCTGCCTGAGGGGGGTCCCGTGGCAGCCAGCGAATGAGATTGTCAGTTCCACGTCCCCCATATGATCAACGCTGTTTTCATTTCGTGATTCCCTTTCACATCCAGAATCCCTTTTTTTCCCTATCTGGTGTTCGTGACGTCCATTTGTCATTTATGGAGATGGCGAAACGACACAAAAATTTCGATCCTCTCAGAAATCACATTTTCTACCTCATTACGTTTTCATCTAATCATTTTCCTCTTTTGGGTCCATATCTCCCTTTTTCCTATTTGTGGCCGTGGAAGAAATATTTCTTATTTCCTATTGATAGGACAACTGACAGACACAAGAAAGAAGTATCAATCTTCGCAAAGAAGAACAGAAAGCGAATCCGATCCATCCACTTTTCTTTCTTTTCCC
>BGPR01001016.1:188852-206712 GCA_013235015.1 Araneus ventricosus | reverse complement strand
TTTATCACAATAGTCTAGTCTCGTAGATTAAGGTATATCATGAGATCAAAATATTAATCATATTTCACACCCTTCCCCATACCATCCCTTTTATATGTACATATTCGACCTTTTGTGCGATGGGTCCATTGTAGCCCATTGATTCCGACCGTTCGATCGGGGGTGTGAATGCCGCCGTGGCAGACGATCTTTTGCTTTTTTATTCTTTCCCCATTGCAGAGCGCAGACGATAAATCACTAGGCGTTGATCGTTTGGTGCGAGAAACACAATGAGAGTGTGACCAATCTTTGGCCTTTTTGGGAATATACGTTGATTTCATTAAAGCACATCGGCCGTTAGGGAAAGAATAGACGGGGATGCTTCAAGCCCTGATACTTGATTTTATATGGTAAGGGGGTGGTGGTGGTCTTTTCTTTCTTAATTTAATTACTGAATGCAAAGTTTTTCTGATCTGTCAGTACTTTTACTAATAGAAACTTCAGGTTATGAAAAAAATTTATAAGTAGAAAATTGGAAAGTATTCAGCAAGCAAAATGTACTGCTTTAATAGTTTACTCTGTTCAGTCAACTATGTATGTTAGGTGAACTGATTGATCGAAATATATGTAGATTCGTAAAATTTAATAAATGCTTTGAATTCCTGACCTGTATTTATTTCAATTATTCGCTTCCGAAACTGGATGAAAAGCATCTCGAATGAAATAAAACTTAAATTACTAGACAAGAAAAGATTTTAACATTTAATTAGGTAATAATTTGCTTTGTGAACAAAATCGACTTTATTCTAGGTATTGGAATAAATATCTGGATAAATAATGTAATAATTTTAAGTTTTCCCCCATTTCCAGAAACATTACATTGATTAATTTATTTGATTAATTTGTATTGGGAATTTCCTTCTCGGATGCGACACTACATATTTGGATATACAACATAACTTTTTGAACTGTTGCCAAACTAGATCGCTTCAGTCCTTAAATACCATATATTGAGATCATTAAACAAATTAGCTCTCTTATTAACAAACTCCCTTAAAACATTTTTTTCCCGGAAAATTGTGTATAATGTGTGAATATATAAGACGGATTCAACTTGTAAGTCATCGTAAAAAATTTATTTTTAAAACAAAAATAAATTTTTAATCTATGAAAAAAAAAAATATTTGACATCCATCCTTTGATTCAATACTGTTCCAAACATATTTTAAGACAAAATTTCATGAAAGATATGCTCAACGGTTTTTCTTAAGTTTTTGTGAAATAAAATTTAATAATCTTTGCATCAAACTTTTCTGATTTCAGATGTAAAAGTCCGCAAATTAATGAAGTAGCTTGTGAAATGTTTGTTACATTGAATTGTTGTCCAGTAAGCAAAGAGTAATCATATTTTTCCGGTTGTTAAAGAATGATGGATACTGCTGCCATCTGTTGAGTCTAAGAAAAACTAAATCAGTGTTTATTTGCAGCTTACCTTTTTCTTGTTTCAACTCTTAACTAATTTTTAGTTTTGACACTGTCGTCAATTGGGGATTTATTTATATTACAGCTAAAAAAATTGACATCCTCAAGAAATTTTATTTTACAATTCAAATTTAAACACAAATAAATTTATCTAAGTGCTAAAAAAAATATTTTATTTGCAAATTTATCTAATAAAATATACTGTATGAAGTTGATAACAGTTTTGGGTTTTTATGCATAAACTATTTCTTGGGATAAAATATCGGAAATCTATGTAAGGCCGTATGTAACGATCACAATTCTGTCCATTTTAGCTTATTAACTGATTTTGTATTTATGAATCAAGAAATTCATGTTTTTTTTAATTTTCCACTATAATAAAAGGTGCAGCAACTAATTCTTACTACTGGCAATTTATTAAGTGTATCCAGTGACGAATCCGGGAGGGGGGGGGACTATCGGTTTACAACCCCCCCAGAGCCAAGCCAGAATTCTTGATTTTATTTAACATCATTGCAATTGTTTTTTTCTTGATTTCTCTCTTTTAAAAAAATAATAAAAACGTTTCAACATTACTTTCTGGCTTGACAGGCTCGAAAATTTTCCTACTTTTGTAGTCATTCCACTTATACTTGTAGCTTTGACGCTGTCAAAGAAATTTTTTGGCTAGCTATTTCATTGTAATTTTTATCAAATTATCGAAAGTATTGTATTGTTTCTTATGATTCCTATTGTCAGGTGAGAAAAGTCTGTAAAGTGAAAGAGTTTTGGGGTTTCAGGTTTGACATTCATCACGACGATACAAAGTTTTTATGACCTCAGCCCCCCTCCCCAGACCCGAATCCTATATTCGCCACTGAGTGTATCACTGAATGTTCATTCAGCTTGGTTCCCTTGGTTTGCTCATTTCTAACCTTATGGCTGAAGTCAAATTTATAAATTCAATCACCGGTTTCAAATTAAATCCTTTCTAACATATAACAAATCGTGCGGATTCAATTGAACCAGGAAATCACCGTCCAAACAACCTGACGTAAAACGAAGCACACAGATGCACCCCTGCGTCGACAAGTTACAGCAACTCCTCTAATGTATTCTTCCTCCCTCGAGCCTATCAGTCGAATCTGTGCCCCCATTACCACTGTTCCACTCTGGTCCACGAAGGGTTAAATGCATGGTAAAACTAAAACGATTTAATTAAAGGGCTTAAGTCCAGATGCTGTAGTAATCGCAACAGAGCCGAAGTTGCCCGGTCGGACGCTTTCGGATCCGCACTTCTGCCATCTGCTAATGGGATTGGTTGTTCCTTGACATCACGTGATTCTTCCCCCAGCGGTTCTCTGCTAATTACCATGGACCTGATTAATGATTGTCGCTTGGGAGCAATTTTCGTCTTTCGCAAATTCATTAGCGAGATCATCAAAAAGGTTCCATATTAATTGCTGCTGCTGCTCCTCTCACTCAACCTGGCCTTCTGGGGTGGGCGGAGGCCGTGGCGGTCCCTCATTAGCCTACGTAATTATTCTGGAGTGTGATTAATAATTAAAAGAGTGCCTCCCCATTTAGTGCCGCCCCTCCTTCCCTGGAAAAGTTTTGACAGCAAGTTTTAAAAGTCGTTGCTTTTGGTGGTGGTATTTTTCTTGATGGGGCTACTTTAAAAGAGTAGTTCGGGGTATTTTTTTTCTCTCTGGTGTGATACGGTCTTGCTTTTTAATCATTATCGTAGCAGCAGAAGTTTGGACTATCTCTTTCTTTTTATTCTTCCTTTTGTTTTATTCTTCGATTATTTTTTATTGAAGAGCAGCGTTCGATTTTGGAGGATGGTATTTCGTTAGTATCATGCTGTTAAAAAGAAAGGGAAGAAGTGTAGGAAGTTAAAAGAAAGATTGAAAGAAGGTAGATTTTTTCACCCGTTCGATCAATGGGTTTGAAGGCGCAGATGCTGAACTGCTATGGTAGTGAGAGCATTAGTTATACAGCAGAAGTAGCTAAGAAGTGAAAGGAATTCACTCTCTTTGCTGCTATTTACATATTAAAAGAAGTTTCTTCTTTTGTTTGAAAACAGACCAAATTCTGATTTGTATTTTAGAAAACATACATCTTTTTAGTGTAATTTTAAATTTAAGTAAAAAGACTATTTCCCTTGTACATATAATTTTAATAACAAACAACTGAAATTCCAGTTTTCAAAATGGTTGATATATTAATGAAACATTAAAATATGCTTCTCAAAAATGCAGTAATAGAATATGCTTTTGTTAATAGAATAGTTGAATAACAAACAAACAACAACAACTAGAAAAAAAAATGCAGAGATATTTGTAGCCCTATCTTAAATCCGTAACTCTTAATTTTAATAGCTTAAAACCGGCTTCAGTGAAAAAAGTCCCAAGGTGCAAATATTTCAGATAAAAATATAGGGTAATAGCTTATTCTTTGCCTGCATTTTTATAACAAAATAGTTAAAAATGCTACACATCTCCCTTCTCTGCAAAGAAACGTCTATAGAGGTGGTATATGACAGTTGGAATTATGAGAGATTCTAATTGGATTCCGAAGAGAATGAGTTTTGTTTACAATGGCTTTCTCTTCCCTTATCTGCTTTTCAATTTAAAATACCAAAGTTTTAGCGTCTAAAAATTACCAATTACTGAGAAACATAAGCCATGACTCGATTCTTCAAATTTCTGTTTTTATTTAATGCTTAACTTCGGAAGTCGATTCTATTAAATTTCACACATTGAATTGTCTTCAGCTTTAATTGTTTATTATTACAAGATGTTAATAATAATAATTATAAAGATGAGAAATTTAGCTACAAAAGCAATTCTTTTCAAATGCTTAGAATAATAGCATTTGATAACTTGTAGATAAAAGATATTTCATTGACACGTTAAACAACATTCATTCGAACTTTTTAAAACTTATCTTAACACGATATTTTTTATATAAATTTTGCTGTTGAGTAAATATTCAATATTTTAATACAGCCTAGAAATATATAAAAATAATCTATTCATCAAGAATACATTATATGCCACTGGTTAGGTCTTTTAAAAGTTTACTTTTCCAATAAAGCAAAAGAAATCTAGTTTTATTTTTTTATCCCTTTTTGATGTTGAGTATGTTTATAATTTTCAAACTTATTTACATTTCTAAAATTATGTAGATACTATGAGGGGGTTTCCTGTTCCTTAAATGTATGGTACAAATTTTTAAAAAATGCATGCGGATTATGAAGTAGAAAAGTGTATTATATTTAGAGAATTTATCTAATTTCGAATATAACGCATTATGTCAAAATGCCACATAATTTCTTTAGTAATTTTTTACTACTAGTGGAGAGTTTAATGTTTAAACCTCAGTTTCAATTTATTTTGATTCTCTGTCAAATTACAGAAAAATTTCGTTCCAAAACATATCTGAATGTTACATTAGAGTCTCTTCAAATAGAAGAATTTGTTCTTTTGTGCAGGGAAAAATTATTTATTATTTAATTATTATTTTTTAATTAAAGGTAATATATTGTTGACTGTGTAAATTGGTTTTGAAATAGAAAAAGTGTCTTAATAAACTAAGAGAGTAAATGTCTGTTAATGGTTTTTTTACTAAAATTAACATTTTACCATAACATGTTATCTCTTACAATGGATGTTACTTGATATAAAATTCTTTTTAAAATTGCTATATATTTACTACACAAAATAAAATTATCTTTAAAAATAAAATTACTACAGAATAGCCACTTAAAAATTAATAGCAAACTTTAATAAATGGTTAATTTTTTCCATTAAAAGAATTATTAACTATGCTGTGTCAAGTGATACTGTCTCGATTGAAATCATTTATTTGTTCAAAAGTTCATTCTTCAATATAGTTGTTTTTTGTAACCGAATTTATTCTGAATTTCTATGGAACCGATATTATTTTATATGAAAGAGATACTAAAGTAAGAAATGCAGAGATACATATAAAATGTTGAAATTTTTTTAAAAAGTTGACATTTTTAATCTGCTCTAATATTGTATTCAATGCGATGTTTGATCTCAGAACAGATATTAATTTTGTAGGAACTATCTTTATTAGGAAACTATCTTTATCAAAATAGTTTTATTTATGACTTGTAGATGGCGCCACACTATCTATTATTTTTCTTTTTTGGAAGCTCCTTTCTTTTACTGAAGATGGCAGCACGGTATCATAAAATGTATTAATGTGACATCACTGCAGAGATCAATCAGGATGAGCTCGCTGATTGAAATAAAATACAGTTTTGAATTATACAAATTAATCATTTGTAGAACAAGGTAACAGGAAAAATAATTTGATAAGTTTAATTTCATTAAAATTACCTTTTCAGAAAAAATAGGTTGAAAAAGAATTTGAGGTTTGATTTATCTCTGAAAAGAAAAATAAAAAAAATAGAAAGAATGGTTGTTATATTTGCTTGGTATAACTTTCCTTACAAAGTGTATCTTATTTTTGTTTTAATGCAAGTTATTAACGGAGGCATAAATTAGTTTACTACTGAATTTGCTGTACTTTAGGAAGCTTTACGAAGGGGAAAGAATAATATTTTCGACAAAATGAAGCTGCACCCGTGTACAATTAGGTAGTACAATTAGTAAATTCTAAAAAAATAATAATAATAAAAAATTAGAAAAAAACTTGTTATATTTGCTTACTATAACTTTCCTTACAAAGTGCATCTTATTTTTGTTTTAATGAAAGTTATTAAAAATGGAGGCATAATTTAGTTTACTACTGAATTTGCTGTACTCTAGGAAGCTTTACGAAGGGAAAGAGAAATATTTTAGGCAAAATGAAGCTGCACCCTTGTACAATTAGGTACTATAATTAGTAAATTCTAAAAAAAAAGAAAAAAAAAATTTAAATTAAAAATTTGATATTCGGATATGTTGACTTTTGATAAAATGCTCCTCACTAGAGTAGAGTTCATTAACTGTTGTTTTCCATTCATATTCCCTAGGATTAATTTAAGCTAGAAATGCTGATTATCTTCGATTATAATAATTTTTAAATTTCTAGCATATTTCATTTGAATAGAAGTACCGTAAAACTTCGATTAACGTCACCAACCATTGCTGTGACAGATAATTGAACTGATGGATAACAGACACCTCTTAATGCATATGTACAGAAACGTGATATCACTACTGACTTCGGAAGAGAATGAAAATAAAATCCTTTAGAAGTGAATAATACATACATATTGTATTTAACTTTACAAAACGATCAATATAAACTTTTATATAAGATTAGTAATGTACAGAAATGAACATTAGACGCAATTTAGACGATGCCGGATAACAGAAACAGACGGTTAATCGAAGTTTTACTTTACCTCAGCAAACTAAAGGGAGATTAAAATAAAGACGCATCTCATGAGTAATAAGAAGTCCGTGGAGATTAAAATAAAGACGCATCTCATGAGCAATAAGAAGTCCGTGGAGATTAAAATAAAGACGCATCTCATGAGTAATAAGAAGTCCGTGGAGATTAAAATAAAGACGCATCTCATGAATAATAAGAAGTCCGTTTATATATTTTTGAATAATGATATTGTTGTGATAGTTTATTTGTAATTTCGTTATGGATTTTTGTTGGATTGGTGGATTAAAGGATTTTCGCTCTTTATATTTTAGAGAAGAAAGAGAAGCGACAAACCTTATTCGAAACATTCAAATATATGATTTCATATCCTGCATTTACAACTTTTCATTACTGCGCTTAGTTTTTAAAGATATTTATGTGATAAAACATAAAGTTAATTCATTTATTTAAAATGCAACACTTAACATTACTTTGTAGAGTATAGGAAAGTTAATTTATTCATGAATTTCTGGTTATATTGCATATATGTAACATCGTTCTTTAGGTGAGGCTTGAACAAACATCTTAAATAATAGGGCAGTAGTTGATCTAATTTCTATTTATTCAGTTTAAAGTTGATAATGTAGGTTATTTTAAATACACACCGCAATCATAATTTAAAGAACATCCATAACCATTAGAAAAAGAGAGCGTTAGCGCGGAGAGCTTAAATACTTGGGAGAAGGGGACTCCCCGAAGAAAACTCGTGAGTCTAGAAGTTAAAGTAGAAGTCTGGTTCTCTAAGATTGAAGTAGAAGTAATTAAATATGAAGTGGCGTTAAAAAAGAATTAATTTAAAGAAGGTTAAAAAGTTAAATCATTACATATAAATAATTGTGTTAGAAATAGTAATTCAAATTAAAGTACTTTTTTTAAAGTTCCTATTATGCTAATTCAACTAACGAATTTGAAGTTCCAACAAAGCTTCAGATTATTGCTTTTAACATTTTCATGTACATAAGGAGATTGAGGGCTTTCAGAATACACCTATAAAATAAATATTTAATTTTTAAGCAAGCAGCTTGATACGACATTTCTCAATTTAGCTAAACGCTGGAAGTGAACTTTAGTATTTTAAAATACCATTTTTTTTCAATGAAGGAAAGAGAAATAAAAGCCAGTCATTTATGTTGCAAGTTATCGATGATGTACAAGTAAATTCTGGAAGTGAACTTTAGTATTTTAAAATACCATTTTTTTCAGTGAGGGAAAGAGAAATAAAAGCCAGTCCTTTATGTTGCAAGTTATCGATGATGTACAAGTAAATTATTCTGAGCTCATCGGAAACTTTGTCTATTTCTGTTTGTCTGCAAACGGAAAACCAAAGAAATCATAAAATGCATTTTTCGATTTCATTTTCTAATTAAAAAAGTATGCTGCATACCGTGATGGGATGGATTTGCGTGCTTAATGGCAGCTATGTTTTACTGAAGTTTGCTATGTTGTTTCTTTAATTAAAGTAAAAGGTATATGGATTGAATAGGGGATGATACTGAAATTCAAATCTACATTCTTATGCCGACATCTTCTGGATTTGTAGTTTATAGAATAGAGTACACAATTTTTCTTTGTGTACAAGTGTTAATACAATACATATGTACACCTTTACATAAACAAATACTGTAGAAAAAATTATTTTGAGGAACACCTTGTCTAAGTATAAGCAATTATTAAGAAAGTAATTCAAATTAATTTATATTTACGAAAATATGTATAAGCACATAATTTTATCGATTTAATTCAAGCTTCAAATTTCTCTCTGTTTCAAAATTATATATTTTTTTAACGCGAAGAGATTTTAAAGAGGGTTATTAGTTATTACGTAAAACTTGCCGCTCAGAAACATTAGTAAACTTTTGCCTTTGAATGCTAACATTTAACCAAGCGGTAGATTGAAGTATAAAAGAAGGAAATCAAATATATGAAAACCAATACAAGTATAGGGTAAATTCTTACCGACAGAATTTACAAACAGTAAAATTTATGGACGATTCCTCTATTGTATAGATTGCCGGAGCGGAGGAGATTAAGAAGATTATATTAATTAAGTCCATTTTTTTCAGATATGAAAAGGGTTTTTTTCTATAAAATTTAATGCTTAAAAACCATGTTATAATTTGCTTTCTGCCAGTGCCTTTATATAATATGTGAATAATATCAAAAAATCACATAAATAAATAGCAAAATTTCTTGCGATCAGTACCGTTATGTTTTAAAACTGACTTTCAGTTCTTTTGATTTTTGAATTTTCGTTTTTTGCTTACATTACTTACAAACATATTACTTATTTTACACACATTGGTACTTTTTGTACTGATTTCAGCACTACTTTTTGCAGTTTTTACCCAGAACTGCAAAAAAGTATCGTCCCCAATATCGAAATCTCTGCTCTGGATTTGCCAATAAACGAGATGAGTTAGTATCACTTGCGTGTTACACAAGCGATGCAGTCCATCGCAATCATTCGTGCCAATGCTCCTTCATTCTAGTATTTAAGCAATGGGAGAATGAAACGATCTATACCGTTGGGCAATCAAAGTTTGGTCTCTTTATTGACGTAGCATTCTGACAATCGCAGTAATGAGAAAGTGTTTTGGTCATAAAAGCAGTAAATAAGCTTGCCTTTTAAGTTTGGGCAAACATTGGAGTGAGACACACTTTTGTATTTTTGTAATGTAATTACCTGAGTTACAAATGCTGCATGCATTCACCGCGCGTTTACTTTTAACGTCGTGCGTACAGATAACAATGATGTTCGACAGAATTTCACACGCAATCCTCGAATGCGTCGAGTAAATAACACAGAAGTTGGGTGGAATTTTCTTTTTTGATGTTGTTGGGCAAAGAATTCTTTGCGCTAATGTGATGTAATCGCATCTACCTAAAATTTACCTGAACTAACAAAGAAAATCATTCTAGATAGTACTTCTTTGTTTTTATTAATATTTCTAAATTACCCTACTGATGTGAGCACCACGAAATGTGGATGAGTTGCTCAGGTTTCATATGAAGGAACTAGCCCGCCTAGGGTTACATAAATGGGGGGCGCAGTCCCCACTCCAGTGATAGTACGTACCTCCTACGGGAGGGGTAGGGCCGTGAGGCTGTGTTGGCCATTAGGACCCAACCTCAGTAGTTGTTTCTATTGCAACGACTGTCATTCAGATTTTCCCGTATGCCTAGGCTGGTCGGGGTGACTGTGGTTATGGTTATGTAATGTTTCTAAATCTGCTGATCATATTGTGGGAAGAGAAAAAAATGTTTCTAAGGTTCTGAATTTTTTTCAAATTTGTTATACGAGGGACATTCCAAAAGTTAGTTTCGTCATGCATTTTCATCAGGAAGTTTTATTACAAACAGAAACATACAATGGCATTACAAAATACAAACTTTGGGTTATTTTTCACCACCGACATTGATACATTTATCGTACCATTAAATCAATTTCTCGAAACCATCATGGTAAAAATCGGTGCCCATTGATTGAAGGAAGTTCTTCACAGCTTACACGCCAGTCTGACGTCAATATAGTGCTGACTTCAATGCAGGAAAAAGGTCTGATGGTGATGTAGGCTCTTGAGTTGAGAGCGGTTTTGTTTTCGGACGATAATGCAAGGCTCCACACAGCAAGGAACACAGAACAACACATTCTTCTCCTTGGATAGGAGAGATAGGATCGCCTGGCCTACAGCCCCGATCTTGCCCCATCAGACTTTCACCTTTTTCCTGTATTGAAGTCAGTACTATCGGGACGCCACTTCCGAACATGCTCATAAAACTGGTGTTAAGGAGGTGAAGAACTTCCTACAATCAATATTTTTTTGGGTACAAATTTTTACCAGGATGGTTTCTTGAAATTGATTTCACAGGACGTCAAAGGTATCAATGTCTGTGGCGAATATTTGGAAAAGCAACCAAAAGTTTGTATTTTGTTTTATTGTTTATAATAAAGCTTCCTTGGGAAAAAAGCATAACGAAACTTACTTTCGGAAAGTCAATCGTAATATTTTTGAGATTATTTCTTAACTAACGTTTGATTTCTTCACTAACATGCTTCTTTGAAAATTTCTAAAAATGATTTAAGATGAATTATTAGAATAATATGCAGCCTTAAAACTAAATAAAGAATAGCGCGTAAGGACAAAAAAAAAATCATGAATCACGGCCATTTGATGAGAACTTTTAACTCTGCACTCTAGCCATTTTACTCACGGCAAAATGACCAGATGTAGCTGTGCGATGGTCTTCAGAACAAATCAAGACTTAAATACAAATTTTCAAGTACAAAATCGAAGCCATCTACCATCTGATTGCCTTATAATAAATCTATAAGGCACCGTTTAGACACAATTTAAAAATGTATATCTAATAATTATTAGGCATACATTTTTAAATATACATTATAAGGCATACATTAATTTAAATTTCTGTTAATTATAATTAACAGCAAATTTATTCCGTAATTGTTTAATTTTTTCATAATTAAAATTCTCTATCTTCAAAGATTCGAAGATAAGAAGCTGCTTATTATAGTAAATAAGAATTATTAAATTCAGTAATTCATTCGATATCTTTCCGAGTTGACGTTTAATAAACCTGGAATAAGATTTTTTCGCAATTAGATAAATAAGAATAGTGACTCAAATATAAAATAGCAATATGGCCTTGAATGTGGTTTTTACTTTAGAAAAAGTCATTGAAGGTCACTCACATTTAGTAGAAAACGGGGAAAAAATGGTAAGTGATATTTAACAGATATGGAAACAAAAATTTTCTTCGAACTTAAGTAACTAGAAACACTTAATATTTTTCGTGGTTTTTAATAGACCTTCGAATGAAGAACAGAAACATGTCTGCCATCATTTTAGAAAATGGATAATATTGTTCCTTCGGTGAGAAATGAAGAATTTAATTTTAGTTCCGTTAAAAGCATAGATCTGATTTTGTTAGTTGTAGTTACAAAAAACAAAAAAGGAGTCGAATATTTTATCATTTTTTTCAAATACTACAGAAGTAAGAAATTTAGCTTAGAAGTTAAACTTAGATGGGGCTAAATTCCTGTTTTGAATACAGTCATCCAAAATGGCCGTACACGAGGGCAATTTTGTATAATGGTCTGATGATGAGGATGCTACCTGGATTAGCATCCTCCTCTTCCATCCCACATCAGGACATTTGACACCGACGGATGAAACGTGCACATAACGGATCTTTTCCATAATTGGAAATGTAGAAATCGATTAACTTCTTGCAATATCCAGATTTAAAGAAGTTTTCTATAAAATTATTGCATAGCATCATAGTATCAGCAATTTCAGCGGCATTTTTCTCTTAAATTTGCATCTTTTTTCTTAAAAATTACAATGCAAGAGCAGGCAAAAAATCACAATTGGTGCTTAAAAAGATCGCAGAATTAGTCGTTGATGCTACATGATTTTTTTTTTATCAAACATTAAAATATCATTTGGTATTGATGGATGATAACTTTTTTTTGTAAATGTCTCGAAAGATGAGTCTGTCTAAATGTTTTTCTTCTAAAAGACCTTCAAGATGATCTTTTATGAATGACTTGACCTTCAGACGAGAACATTTCAGAGTCAGAAGCCGAAGTTGACCTTCCTTGAAGAGAATCATGACACTTTTTTTTTAAATTTGTGCGTAACGTGTAGAAATATCATAATCTTAATGATACCTCAGATTTCTCATCGGAATCGTTGTTAGCTTAAATGGAGTTCGTCATCACCAGCTATTAGCCAGAAAATGACGTTTTTCAGCTAAATATATTATTTCACAAATAAAATAAAGTCTCACGAAAAGGCTTTTTATCTTTATTCCATATTCTGTTTAGACATCAACTTTCATATTTCAAAATAGTCATTGATTTTTCAAAATGAAGGTAGTTTATTTTGAAGCGTAAACATCGTTACTCAGAAATTTTGTTGAAATGTTTTTTCTTTATCCTCTGATAATTCACGCTTTTTAGCTTGAAATAAACATCAAGAAACCGAGAAGATTTTTGATTAACTTTGGAATTTTTTATCATCTTTCACAGTTTTGATATGCATAACATTAGACTTTTTCCTCTACAGTAAGAAGTGGTATGAACAATCTTCAATAGATTTTTGTTGACGAAATTAAAAGACTTATTTTTTTTGTACTGTATTAGTGATTCATATCTATGCGTTTTGAAATAACAAATTATTTTTTCAAAAAAAAAGCTTATCGTTTATCTTGAATTATCAACAACTTCAAACGATTTCATGCCAGATATTAAAATTAGTCTTAAGCTAAGAATAAAATTAATAAAGCCATTGAAGTATCCATGGCATTTTTTGTAGGATCCTAGCATTTTCTACAGTTAAACAGATGAGACGTTCGCTGATAATATTCTAAAATATGAATCTGTGGCTAACAAAAAGAAGCGTAAACATTTTTAAATTGAACAGCTGATTACTCTAAATTTAAGCTCACTTAAAAAAAATTATAAATAAGCTTTGAATTCAGCGACTAAAGTTATTTCTCATTTTTTTAATTAGACAAATAAATAACAACAACCAATCCGCGTTGTTTCTACATCTCGACTTTCTGCCAATACAAAAGAAATGAATGATAACTTAATGATAAGAGAGTTTGAAAATTTAAGCTCACTTTAAAAAATTATAAATAAGCTTTGAATTCAGCGACTAAAGTTATTTCTCATTTTTTTAATTAGACAAATAAATAACAACAACCAATCCGCGTTGTTTCTACATCTCGACTTCCTGCCAATACAAAAGAAATGAATGATAACTTAATGATAAGAGAGTTTGAAAATTTAAGCTCACTTTAAAAAATTATAAATAAGCTTTGAATTCAGAGACTAAAGTTATTTCTCATTTTTTTAATTAGACAAATAAATAACAATAACCAATGAGCGTTGTTTCTACATCTCTAATTTCTGCCAATACAAAAGAAATGAATGATAACTTAATGATAAGAGAGTTTGAAAATTTTCAAGAAACCGAAATCTAATTAACGCTATTTAATGGAGCGACGGAAATCGATTAAAATTAAGATTCTAAAACGTGAACTAAATTATACGTCAAAATGTTTAATGTCAAAAGCAAAGAAATACGATGGGGGAAAAATAAAGGCCCACGGGTTTTAAATTGGATATCATATCGAAGTAAAAATAAATTTCACGGCAAAAATTCACAAAGAAATTGAACAATTTTGGATTTTAGAATTTCTGTTTCTGGGCATATTACAATACAATAGCTTAATACTACTTTTTTACCTCATTTCTTCGGAAAGAAATATAAGAAGGAAAAAAAAATACAAGAGGAACCCAGACCTATACACTCACGTAATAAGTATGCTCGCATCAAACTAAGAAATTCTAAGAAATCGCAAATTAAAACGGACCCGAAAAGATGGATTTCCCTTGTGATTGGTTGATTACAAGAATCGACTCGAGCCATCCATTCACCAGCAGTGTTATTCAACTTGGGTTCGAAATTTCCAGTTGCATGTGAAAGCGCGAACAGGATAAGTCTGCCACTGGTGTACGGCCGAACAAAAAGATAATTCTGTACTACTTGTTTACTTGGAAGCTACCCTTCTCCATTGAAAGAAAATGCAATCATCCTTACAAAGACATCTTTAGTGGGCCCGTGCTCCTCCCTGCACAAAAGATGCGAGATTTTGGCATTCGGTTGGAATTAATGGGAAAAGGAGCGAGATGGGAAATTATACATTCCTCCAAAGTACAGAGCAGGGCTTTTGGATGCCGCGGGTAGCATTTTTCGAGAGCTCTTGGAAGTTGTTGACAATCGGAATGCTATCCCCACACCATCTGATATGACTCGAAAAAGGTGTGGTCATTAGAGGAGATGAAATCTTCCTTTCACTGACGGAGGGGCGTTGGGATGCCCTCTCAAAGGATTGCAGATTTCATCGGTTGCAGTCGGATTCCGAGGTATAATGGTGCAAGTGCGCCCTTGCGAATGTGGGTGCTTCTAGAAAAAGGTCTTGCAGTCGTCCATAGCTCTCACAGTTATTTTAGATTAAAAAAAAATTAAATGGTGGATCAGTGGGTGCTTCTAGTAAAGGTCTTGCAGTCATCCATGGCTCTCACAGTTATTTTAAATATAAAAATATTAAATGGTGGATCAGTGGTTGCTTCTAGAAAAATGTGGTCATCCATGGCTCTCACAATTATTTTAGGAAAAATAAATAAATAAATGGTGGATCAGTGGATGCTTCTAGAAAAAGATCTTGCAGTCATCCATTCCTCTCACAGTTATTTTAGATTTAAAAAATTAAATGGTGGATCAGTGGGTGCTTCTGGAAAAAGCTCTTGCAGTTATCTATGGCTCTCACAGCCATTTTAGATAAAAAAAAATGGTGGATCATTCATACCTGAGTGTGAACTTTTTTTGTGTTAACTTATTGTTTCAAAAGAGCTTAATTATTTTGTTATGAAAATTAAGAATTTTTGCATAATGAGCTGAAGAACCATGTTTATAACAAAAAATAATGTTTCCTTTTCATCGAAATATTTTTGAGAGAATAAATATACAGGGTGTGCACAAATGAAGTGACACATTTAAAAAATTGATAAAAGAAAAAAAAACTAAAAGTGTTGTAACCACGGTTTTTTAAAAATACGAGCGCATCTCAAAAAGTTTTTTCAGATATATAACATGACATTTCGGTGGTCTAGGAGGTCGCAAATTACTGGAAATCAAAAATTTGTTTAGATCCATTATCTGAGAAAATATTAAAACTGGAAGAAAAATAAAAGCATGCATTTGTAGGGAATTTTACGCTCTTTAATTTGATAATTCACATACAGTGTGAAAACTGAAGAGTTTTCGTGATATTCAAAAAAAACTAAAAAAGAAATCAGAAAACCAGCATCGTCTTCTGCTGATCGGTAGCCATTGAGTACGGAATTTTCTCGCTGTAACAAATTTAGAACGGCATAACGCCGCGTTACCTATCTGAAAAAAACTTTCTGAGATGAGCTATTATTTTAAAAAAAACGCAGTTCCAACATTTTTCGTTTTTTTATTAATTTTTGAAATCTGTCACTTCATTTGTGTACACTCTGTATAAGGAAGACAAAATTACAAAATATCTGCCAAGCATATAGCCAGATACTTGCTAGCCTGTGACCACCAATCATTGTTTAAGAATTTCTAAAGTTGAAAATCTCAGCTTTCAAGAAAAATCAAGTGTTTTTTAATGGAAAAATTCTTATTTAAAAATAAAATTTTATTACAATCGACATAAGTTTGATAGTTGAATTAAACAACAGGTAAAAATAATCGTGGAAAGAAAAAAATATATAAATTATTTATGATTTAATGACTGATATAAAATTCAATTATTAAAATAAATGTTTCCAGAATTTTGTTAAAATCTAATCCAAGTTAATTATCTAAAGCGCTTTTTAAGATTTTTAAACTTTGTTTTCAAATTGCTTCTTTGGCTCTCATATTATTAACAAACTGAAAACTTTTCTAAATCTTGATATATGTAAAAGGCTATTTAAGTTGATATGCTTCAAAAAGGCTTATAATTTACAGAAGACTGGATAAAAATTTTTAAAAAAATTGCAAGCTAATTATTTAATTGTGGCATTTAAACAAAACTGATTCACTAAAGCTAAATTATATTTCTATAATTACATGCATATCTCCAGATAATTTCATCATGACGGAGCATGTCTGTTTTTCCTTTTAAAAATCGACGCTTAACTAACTTATTGTTAGCAAAAATATGATTTTAAAAGAATCCCATAGGTTTACTGTGATTAATATATGACAAATAAATTCAACCTTTTTCTTCATAGTCCACACGAAGCTGGATATTCGTACCAAATTTCTCTGCATGCATATTAACCCAGTAAAAACTTTGCACTTACACCACTTTTCTTATGAAACCCTTAAACCTCATTTAAGTATCCATGGAACGCAATCATTATGGCTTACAGTGATTCATATGGGAGAAAGCTGATTTTCTTTTTACTTAAACGATTTCGGTTTTAAAGGAAATTCTTAGCCGGGGAGTTCTTTCTTAAATACTCGCATTATTCCTAACCTTCTTTGATAAAATTTAATTTCCAGTGGCCAAGTTCTCGCACGCCTACCAATTGGTAGCGTAGAGAATAATAATAAGCTCTTTGGCTGGGCCTCTTCAACCCATTGCAATACATTTGATGAACACAAGATAAAAATTTTAGAAAATATCTCTAAATCGTGTTCGGTAAACACGGTACGTTGTAAATATTATCGCTCGGAAATTTTGTAAAAAATAGTAATGGATTCTTTAAGCATATGTATTTATAGGGGTGAACAGCAATATAACATGAGGAAGAATCTTATAAATGCAAGTCCAATACGTTTATAATTGATTAATTCTCAGTTTTTAAAAACATAATTACACTGTTCACTTGTATATAATTAAAATGTTTGTTAAATTTCATTTTGAAGGGGATGAATTCTAATTTATTGCTAGAATCATGTGACGGAGGAAAATATTTATAATTATCATAAATGGTACAAATTTTTAACCGCAATCTTGTAATTTTGCTGAGAAATATGAAAATTTATATTTGAACATCTTCTTTCTATAAATCATATCGTTATTTAATGAACAAACGGTTTTGAAGTTTTGAAAAAAAATTTGCTATTTTCTTTTGAAATTATCTGGATATATGTAATCATTGACAAAGTTGATAAATCACTAAGGAGTTTCAATAAAGATAGATTTCAACCGGATAACGTAATATTTACTGCCTTTTTTAATATATTTTATTACCACTAAAAACCTTGTGCGCAATTGAGAAATATTATAAGCAGAAAAGATGGGAAAAAGATAAAATGCAATAAATTATGAAAGTGTCTATCTTGCATATAAAATGATTCTATAATTATTATTTTTACATATAAAATGATTCTATAATGATTCTTCTTTATTATTACATATAAAATGATTCTATAATGATTCTTCTTTATTA
>BGPR01001016.1:160005-180897 GCA_013235015.1 Araneus ventricosus | reverse complement strand
GCAAATAATTCTTTCGCTTCAGAATTCAGCAAGATGTATACACACGGCGCTTGCTTCGTGGGAATTATATTTGCTTTTCCATTAATGCACAATCGCCTCCAGACATATTGAGGACATCATACGTTCATGGAGATATATTCAAGAGTTCGGCGCAAGATGGTCGATATTAATTATGGCTGTGGAGTCTTCATTGTGTTTAGTGAGAAAAAGGGGTTGATGAGTTTGATCTACATTCGGAACTGCATCAACCCCATGATTTCGGTTTTGTATTCTTTCTCTGTAAACAAGACATGAATGGGCGTCTTTGTATTGTTCTCACTGCGAAACTATGTAGCAGAGTGAATCAGTTTTTGTTTCCCCTGTTGACTTTTCATCTTCGTTCCTTTGCGCTCAAAAAGTGGTAATTATCTGAATTTTTGGAATGCTATTGGGTAAGGAAGATTAAATATGAGAAGTTGAAAAATTGTTCTTTAAAAATTCTTCTTAATAGCGGATTTTAGTATTAAAATTATAACATGGTTTTCGAAAACTGGAATTTTTGAGGTGTCTGAAAATGATGATTCCTCAGTGTTCATGTAGACGTGTTCCGACATGGAACTTTGTTATCTAAGTTAATTATTCAATAAAGTTTGGTAAATTTTTATATCAAAAATCTATTTCTACCGATTTTTGATGGTTTTGAGATTTGGAATAATCGGAATTAGAAAACTTCTTTTAAACAAGTTTTTGTTCAAATATTTCAATTAAAAATTAATTGACAATTATTACACACAGTTTTATGGAAAAAAGTTCAAATACACATATTTTTATACCTTTCCCGTGTTTAAACATTCGGTTTCTCTACTCAGCTGTTATTAAAGCCAACGGAGACAATTTATGCTCATGACTGCTCTGATTTCATTTTGAGATCCATTTCGCATCTTGCAGGAGGAAAAAGGACAAGACTCCACATCATAAACAAAGTATGTTAGATATTAAATGACATGCTCTGTGACGTTTACTACGTGAATGTGACGTCACTTGTTTTGACCCCACTACATCTTAAATTACCAATTTCATCCACAAGGAAAAGAAAGCATTGAACTAAATTATAAAGCTTACAGAAAGAATTGAGAAACTCATAACAAATTATTTCGTAAAACTTCCAGCTAACACATAATAAATTGTATTAAAGTGCATTAACATTTTTTAAAATGGAAATTCGCTTTTCACTACAGATTTTTGTATTTTGTCTAAAATTTTACATCCATAAACGTAGTTTCTTTTCTTAAAGCTGTGGCACAGGAAAGAAGGAAAATTGGCGCGATTTCGCATCCTCCAAACCAGCACTTAGAAATAGAATTAAAAAATTATTCTCAATGATTAAAAAATGAAATTACACCACAGATAATTATTATATTCTTGGTCAGAACTTGTATCTATGCCCATTGGCGGATTGGCCAGGTTGCCAGCTTGCCTCATGACAAGTGGGCCCCCTTACACTTAAATCAATATGGGGCCTCCGGGAGGTGTGTGGGTAAGAGAGAGAAAGGGAAGAACTTTTTTCTAGCAAATTTACTGCGCTTTTTCTAAGCAGAATATCGAGTAGTTCATGTAGTGCATTTTAAAAGAACTTTTTCTTTAAGGAGTTTGAAATTCATTTCTTAGTGATGAATGATGTTAATGAAATTTCGAAGCTAAAGACGTTATTCAGAAATTCATTGCCTGGGGAGAACTTGAAATCCTATATATTGTCATCTATTGAAAGGGAATTTTTGGATGATTTGTATGCAGATTAATTATTGACAGATTTGCAAAGTCATCTAGTGAACTCAAGCTTTTGTTGACTTACCTTAAATGAAATGGGCTGCATGTAATACACTTCTGTATTTTTGAGTTGTTAATTTTTAACAGTAAGAAGTATTCTTTAAAATATTGAAATCCTTATATAGTGTACTGTTCAGAAACGGCTTCCGAGACTACCACTTTTGGACGATTTTACACCGGAAAGGGGTGTCAGGAAATGAGTCATATGAGCGCATTTCCGGAGTTCTTTGTTAGATCACGCTCAGTAAAATGTAAACATCACCCTTCCATTCTTCATTTCCCCCTATTTTGATGAAAATAACTCTACCCAGCGCATGCGCAAAAGCGCGGAGGGTTTCCGAATCCGTTGCTAAACAATGCACTTTATTTTCAGTTTGGTTAAAAAAATTTCCAAATAACAATATAGTTCCAAAATTACAGTATGCTACAACTGCCAAAATTATTTAATATTCCATCATAAAATTTTATTCATATTTGGAATTTCTTACTTCCACTAATATTGACTAGGAATAAATTCTATTAACTTATTGATTTTAATTTATTTTATTTGTAATAAATGAAATTAAAAAAAATGTATTTAAGATAGCATTGTAGATGTGGATATAGGGCCCCATTGTCTCGTGGAAACCACTATTTTCAGACCCAGACCGCCACTGTGCATGATAAAGGATATGAAACTTGCACTTGAATCAATACAATCGTGATCTCCATTTGGTCACTAGACAAACGCAAAAATAACAAAAGAATTTACATTTACAAAACGACATTAATTGATAGAAATACATGATCTAGAGCTATTCTTGTCCCGAAGCCAAACGGCGGGAAACTTGGCACTTCAGTTAGACTGTCATGATATTCAGTAGGCCAGTATAAAATCTATAATTTATAATGGCTTATGATTTCCAACCGACCACATTTATATGGGCTTATAATCTTCCGAAGACCACGGTAAACGCTTAAAATATAAACAAGCGAATTTGGAACAACAAAATGAAATTAAATGATAGAAATTTCAGAATATTTCTTTAACGGAAATCAATATCATACAAAGAAAGGCAAAAAACAAAGATAAACTCAGAGGTAATCTGAAAAACAAACAAGGAATCCATTCTAGTCCATTTTTTCAAGGGCTAAGTACTTTATTCGGAATTTTTCTGTAAGAAGCTTGCAATTTGTTCTTTGATTTTGTTTTCAGCTGCAATTGCGAGCTACTTAAACATTGTTTAAATTTTATTTTATAAATTTTATTGTTTTTAAATAATTTTATTTTGTTGTTTTGGTTTAAAGTTTAAGTTAAAATTTTTTTTATTTCTAAATCTATTCTAATTTTTCTAGTTGATTGTTTTTAAGCTCTTTAAAGGAAAGATATTCCAGAAAAAAAAATTCAGTTTTATTGTATACGAAGTACTGCAGAAAAGAAATAATAATGAATATTTTCCGAATGAGTCATTTCATAATACCGTGTGAGAACGAAGCTTGCTGAACTTTGCATAACTCCGAGGATTTTAAAAAACTTCATTTAAACAACATTAAGATATTTTTCATTTTCCCACGCATTCTTGTAGCCGATAAATCTGACTGACTTAAACATCTCCATTGGGCAGCAAATCATGCTTTTATTTTGCAAGACATAAGCTACTGTCAATTCGGCAGACATGAGCAATTAGTTTTCACAGGGTATTTGCAGTTAATTCTTCGCGTGATTCAAATTTCGCTTCCGCTTGGCTTCTAAGCAGGAAGATTTGAAATGTTCTGATTAAAAGAACAGAATAGCGTGGGAAAAAGAGATGTATTATGCTAATTTTTTAAAATGGCGATTTTAAACCGTTGTATGAAGTTTAATAAAATCATTATAAAACATATTGAAAAGACATCAGAAATTCATGTTTAATAAAACTATTCAAAAGAATCTTAAACAGGCTTCGGAAATTTATGTTAACTCTCTTTACGAACGATATCATTAATGAGTAATAGATTCATTCATTCTTAGATCATACTTGTATTGTATACAATACGTACTTGTATTGTATACAATACAAGTACGATCTAAGAATGATGCTAAGAATGAATGAATCTATTACTCATTAGTGATATCGTTCATAAAGAGAGTAACAAAATTCATATTCGAAATACAGCAATCTTATTTAACTCTGTAATAGGTCCCAGGAACTTTAATCAATTATAAATAAAACAAACCCTACTTATTTTAAAAAACTTAATATAAAATAATTACTTATACTAAAATTATACTTAGAAAATTATATTTATTACCTATACTTATTTACAAAATTGTGTAAATATATTGAATACTGCTTGAATTTGTATTTAAGACCTTTTCTATTTTAGATCGGGACTTCTTAAACCTTTCCTATGCGTAATCGCTCTTTGGTTGAAAATAAACAAGAAAAAAATATATGCGCTTGAAAAGTTTTTCATGATTCCAAGAGCACAAATAACCGAGTGTATTGTTGAACTGTGAATTAAAATTGACTGAAGATGTTAAGTATTAAATTCAAAACTGACTCATCTAAAACTAATTCGGTCGTTACTGAAAATTCATGACGGAATCGTCCCACAAAAATAAATAAATAAATAAAAATAATAATAAAATAAATAAATAAAAATAATAATAAAAAATAAATAATAATAATAAATAAATAATAATAATAAAAAAAATAAATAAATAATAATAATAAAAAATAAATAATAATAATAAATAAATAAAAATAATAATAAAAAATAAATAAAAATAATAATAAAAAAATAAATAAAATAAAAATGTTTTTTAAAAAAATCCAAATTTTGTCAAGACCCTCGTAACAGTACAAATAAGACATGTATTGTCGAACTGAGAATTTTATGAAAACAAGTGTTTTAAAGCCATCCCGAAGCGTTTTGAAAACAGAATCTGCGATTCTGTGATAAAAGTCCATATCCATAAATATTACCTAGCTTTTAAATCTCGGAGTCAGACGGGTGCTGTGACTTCTATGTTTTCGTGCCGAATCAGTGTAGCAGATCGCGACACATCCCCCAACTTTTCCGGAGATCGGCAGGTGTGGGTGAAGTGATCGCGGGTTCGAAACGGTGCGAAGAGAGGTAAAAAAAAGAACACGAACACAGTTCCCCTTCTTCTCAGGATACGACTGCGGTGGGGCAGAACGGAGTTAGCTGCTTCCACCGCGACCCCTCTTTTGAGTCATAGGGGGTCTAATATCAGATGGAAGGGGAAAAAATACAAACGACAAAATGATTAAGAGAAGACAGAGCAAAGTGTAACTATCTTCGGCTTTACGATTGTATTTAAATGGGAATTAAAGCTGTATTTGGGAATTGTATTTAAATTGGAATTCATTGCGTGTTTTGCCTTTTTAACCCTTACCTTTTGGAAATGGTCTTTTAATTAAAAAAAAAAACGACTTTTAGAATCATAGTGTGGTTTAATGTTTTTGTGATTGTGTGTTTTTTTAATTATATATGCGTTTGCAAAATTTTTATTGGAATTCATTGCGTGTTTTCACTTTTTAACCCTTGCCTTTTGGAAATGGTCTTTAAATTAAAAAAAAAAAAAAATACGACTTTTAGAATCATAGTGTGTTTTAATGTTTTTGTGATTATGTGTTTTCGTTTTTAATTATATATGCGTTTGCAAAATTTTTATGATTTTGTGTATTCTCTGTATTCAACTTTTTATTTTCTAGCGCATTTTTTTTTTATTTACTCGTTGTGGCTTTTTTTCTTTGTGTGTTAGTTGTTTATAGCACTCTGTAAATGGAGTTTTCTCAGTAGTGTTCTTTTCTTTAAATAAATAAATAAATAAATAAATTAGAAAATAGGAATTTAATTTCATGATGTTCGAGATGTTATCAGTTTCTCTTCACTAAGTAGTCACTTGACAAACGTAACAACGCAAGCCATTTGATTGTTATTTTTTTAACCTTGCGAACCGTCATGTTTTTTTTTTCCTCCAGCAAGATGTTCGATGACGTCCAAAATTAAATTGGCGTAGTGTATTTGACGTATATCATCTGAGCAAGAATCGACTTCTTGCTTAGTTACCAGACAGGTTTAAATTAAATTTGGCAATTTTTGGCCAATTTTTATTCTTTCAAGAGATAAATAAGTAATCCAGTAAAAAAAAAAAAGAAATTGGCATAATATTTGCTACGTTTGATTAGGATCTTTCAAATATTTTTATTTAAATTTTCCACAGAAAAATGTGTAACTTCTGTGGAGGCATATATTTCTAACTCGAATTATAAATTTTATGACTAAGAATACATAAAAATGAGTAAACATTTTTTTATACAACTATGTTTTTAGATTTAAATTTTTCCCTGAATTTTTTAACTTGACATTCTAAATTCCTTCATGTTTAAAATTTTGCTTCATAGATTTGTATGCTTGTTGATTGCATTGATAATATATTAATAAAGATGCAAAAGTGGTTTTTAATATAATTTTATTTTTTCAACATAATAATGAAACATAGTTCACAAAATAACGCTCAACGGCCTTTCATATAGCAGGTTATGAAGGACGAATAATAAATACAATAAATATTCATGGAGTAAAATAACAATTATAAAATAGCACAGAAAAATAAAATGACAATTTAAGTAATTAATTCCATTAGATTTAGAATGAGAGACATTCACAAACAAAAAGAAACGGATGCTTAGCATAACAATAGTAAAATATTCTTCATATTGAAAGCCTTTATGCTAAACACCCAGTCGATTTAATTTATAAAGAACAGTTGCTTGAAAAATAATACATCGACACTTTGTCCGCGGTTTTTCTTTTTCGGCTATTAAATGCCGCAGACAGATTAGAACAGTCAAATGTCCATGACCTATAAAAGTCTGCTGCTCAATTGCTACGCCGATCCCCACAATTGGCTTCGGATCAAAACCGCAGAAGCCTTAATTGTCGTCATCTGAAGGGTCATTACTACGCATAAGCAACCACCCACCGATTAAAAGAATAGTTCCCACCACCCCCGTCAGCTTAATTAGGGGTCGCTCCACTGCTTTACGCCCCCTCTTCTGCCCTTTTTTCATTCTTTACACCCCTGTGGGGTTGATTTAAAAGATGATTTCCTCCCGCTATTCAGAGGCCTCTTCCGCCCGTTTATTTGTTTGGTCTTGTCTCCGGGGATGTTTTGCGGTAGAAGCTTAATTATTGAACCGTTCTCTTGTTTTGTGGCAAAATAAAGCGCAAATGTAAAATAAAGCGCAACAGAAGAATGGTCTTTTCCCATAGAAGCGGAACGATACACTTCAGATTATGCATCGCATTTGCTGTCGATGAGAATGCCTTTGTATTTATCAATGAATCAGATTCCATGACTTGAGGAGACATACGACTCTTAAACCTCGAAAAAATGGTTGAAAACTGTCACATTCGATACATTACATCTCTGAAACAATGCAATTCACTAACTCACTTTTTTCTAGAAAAATATCTGTTATTTCTCTTATAGTACACATATTTTCATACCTTCATATTGGTATGTATTTATTTGACAGAGTAATAAATATGGGTATAATTTTTGGAGAAAAAATGAGATTTTCACCTTGCGCGCATGATTCCGGATGAAATATTTATCTAAACATTATATTTTGGGTATCTAAGTAATCCAAACAGTCTGCTTAAGAAACTGAATCACAACTTATTAGCATTTAAATTTAATTTCTATTTTATATACCAATTTAAAATAAAAATGTTAAAATTTCACCTTTTCTAACCCCCCGCCCCCTCAAAAAAACTTCTTTGGAGAAATATGTACAAAAATGTGGTTCAATTTGTAGAACATAGCAAAAAACATATTCGGTAAAACATTGATGTAAAAAAATTCAATAGTTCTTGAGATATCGTGCGCGCAATATATAAAAAAACACATTTTGAGATATAGCGGTTTAAAGATATGGCCATATTCAATGTTTACGTTGAAGAGCTGATACGTTTTCATTCATAACTTTCATAATTATGAGAATGTTTTAACGCGGATTGTTTTAAATTGTTCAGAAAAGACAGGGGAATAATATATATTTTTTGTTTCATAAAATCGAAAATTTTCGAGGTTTAACTGTCGTATGTCCCCTTAAAAATCAGGGTTTCTTCAGCTTTTTCCACCCGACCCCTTTCCGATTTACAAGAAAATATCATGATTCCGTCTATGGATGAAAAACTTTTTTGTGGCTCCAAGACAGCATTAAATGGGAATAATTTAAATAAAATCAGTGTTTAGAAGCACACTTTTATTAATATATTAAAAGTAAAAAAATGTTATTTTAATGATTTTCCGCTTTTTAGTCTTTAAATTTAACCCATTGATTGCCGATTTATTTTAATTACTATTTAGATGCAACTTTGCTAATATGTTCAAATTCCCTTTGAACGCAGCAAATTGTTATTTATATGCAAAGCTTTATTAATATAATTAACGTTATAATAATACTAAGTAAACACGTTAGCTTGCGAAAATCGCAGGATGCAGCAAAAATATACTTATTTCCTACCCGCGGAAATCGTGAGATAAGTAGTCAGAGGGTTAATTTATAATTCATTATGATTAATATAATGGAATAAAATTTTCTCAAATTCACTGCAAAATGGCGTCACTCATATGGAATTAAAATTTTACGATAATTAATCGATTAACTGATAATTAATTTCTGAAAACATTAAAATATATTATTGCCTTCACGAACAAAAAGTGTATAAAATTTCAGAACTAGTAGATCAAGAAGTGAAAGAAAAATCGATCGCAAAATTCCACCTTTACAATCTTGACACAAGCAAGTTAGAAAAGAAGTGTATAAAAATTTACTTAATTTAAGGAAGCGAGTTCCGAGTTTTTCAATAAGCCTACGTTTTCAAAGACTCACGGCATTTAAACTTTTTGTGTTTCATCAATGTATGAAGGAGTTACCTAACTATCACATGAAGATTATTGAAAGATTCATTTCGTAGAATTGTAACAATTTGATTAATAGAAAGATTATCCTCACGAAATTTGTTCTCTTTGAAAGGAAACCAGACTTTTATCATGCAATCTTCTTAATTAAAAATGATATTTCAAACTAGAAATACTGGAAAAAGCGAGGATTCGTCACACTGTAGAAAGGCTCTCTTCACGGTTAGTTGGTCAGTTCCAATTTCGAAAGAGGCGTTTCCTCAACTTTTCAAAGTATACGCCATATACTTTCTTTATTCTGTCTCATGACTTCGCTGAAAAGGCCGTTTAATCGTAAATTAAACAACACTTTCTTCTCATCGGGATTGTACAATATCATCGCTTCGCAAAGCAGACTGAAAATCAAAAAACACCACCAGCTATTGCTGTGCTGCTTCGTCATAAATTAATAAGAGGACAATGCAAAGGCAAAAATCACACACGAAACGCTGCTTCTTACAATAGAACCTTTAAATTTATAATTGTTCTCAAGTTTTACAAAACTTGTTTTCGTTCATTTCATGTCCCAAGGTTCAACAGCACATAAATCTCGAATTATGAAAAGGCAGCCGAAGCGTATATTTCAGAGCAAAAGGAAACTGGTCAGAAAAAGATCGTTGCCAATAGACTCATCATATGACTTTTAGCACTACCTCAAATAAGGGAAAAAAGGAATCCAGATTACCAAGACACGCCTGTGTGTATGTATGCATGAGGAAAGTCGAAGCCGAAATAAAGCGGAGAAGCAAATTTTTATTGTCATCTTATTATGTCAGTCGGAGTCCAATAATATATGGCGGTAAAGCACCAGAAGTAGTGTTAAATCGCTTATGTCATTACCTAAAAGGCGGGCCGAAGCGTAATAATGCAATAAATAAAACCACAGCGATCCCTTTCTAAACAATGAGGAGATAATAACGATCCTTTTTTTCTTTTTAATGAAAAGAGGCAGTGTCGCGTGTTGCACAATCTGTGCCTCGTGCTATTAGTGCCTCGGCTATATTATCCTCAGGGCATAAGCACAAATTTTAATGCGCCTTTGCTTTGATTCAAGGGCTATACATCTCTATGATAAACCTGTTCTATACATCTCTAGGATAAACCTGTTCTCTATGATACACCTGTTCTACACATCTCTGTGATAAACTTGTTCTATACATCTCTGTGATAAACCTGTTCTATACATCTCTATGATAAACCTGTTCTCTGTGACAAACCTGGTCTATACATCTCTATGATAAACCTGTTCTACACATCTCTATGATAAACCTGTTCTATACATCTCTATGATAAACCTGTTCTACACATCTCTATGAAAAACCTGTTCTATACATCTCTATGATCTCTATGATATCACATTTTACAAAGTTTTAAATCGAGGCGCATGCTCATTTTCTGATGTGTAATGATATTTTGCCATAGAACACCATCAAATGGTTAAATAAAAATTTTGGAGATTAAATTGGGCAGATAGTCACAGTTCGAGTTGGCAGTACACAAAGTGCTTAAAATGTTCATATCACTGCTGAATGATGCTATACCTGTTTCTTCTCCTATAGAATTGTAAAAAGAGATCCACGAAATTAAACAATTTTCTTTCAAAAAAGAATTTCAGAACACAGAATATAGTCTATTGCTATTTAACACTAAATTCTATTCAAATTCATCAATTGCATTTTTGATAAATTTGGACAATATTCATGACTTTTTATATGGTCTTAAGGTCCGAAAAGTTCTGACGAATTATATTGCTTAATATAAGATATATGTCTCCGTTTGTTACAGCGCCTCTCTGTGTAAAATCTCAACATTAATGTAAGATAACAGGTCGCACATTTTATATATTTCTCTCAAGAATAATAATGCAGTGCATTTCTGGCACTCTTAATAACTTAACTTATCAGTGATTTTATTATTTTTTCAAACATTTTTAACTCAAAGAGATGGTTTTTTCCCAATGCTGAAGAAAAATTCATTTAGGCATTTCAGTTATAAAATTTTGGAAACCAAAAAAATATTTTGCAATATAAATAAGTAGTTCCATAACAATTCAGATCCCAATGCTTATATTTATCATTTACTTGGTGTATTTTTGGTTTTGTCTAAAAGAAAAAGATTAGATTTGTGACTTTGCACTTAAATTCAACAATGGCGTGGATATATCATCTGATGCATTAGGTTTCTATATTTTGCATAAAAACCTTTAAGGATTCACTTTGAGTTGAGAGTTCTTTCTTTTTTCCGTAAATGAAAATTGAGCGTGAATTGTGTTTTTCACTCTAAATATTAATCATTCAGGTTTAATTATTTTATTTCCTTTACAATCTGAACTATTACCAATACATTTTTAAGCTAATGCAACTGGGCACTGTTTCTATGCAACTTCTACCTTCTCCCTTTACATGATTTAAGGAACATAAGGAAAATACTTTTATTTATTCCTATCGTTTAAAACTGCAAAATGAATTGATGTCGTTCTCATTGTAGTCATCCGAGCGTGGTCAAGTTAGTGATGGAAAGACCTTGGTGTTTCATTGTGCCCAGCCCCACAGTGTTACAGCATTGCACTGCCCAATCCATCTTTCCATCACAATAACAAAAAAAAAACTAGCGAAACAACTCTACGATTGGAGAACAGACTACCAGAAGTGCGATGTTTGAAAATAACTGGATGCAACACTGTATCTACGCAGAAATTACCTTTGAAACAAGATATCGCAATTTTCTGTCATATATGCTGGAGTTTTGGGTATAATTAGTTTTGTGTCTAAACAGTGAAATTAAAGACACTTGAAATTCTGTACGAAATAATCTTAAATGAGAAATATTCAGAATAAAGCAAAAAGCAGACAGAAGAAAGTATTTTATAAACAATTTTTTATGTCAATTTTGTAACACTAATAGTGACATAAGAAAATAAAGTTAACACAATGTAAGTAAAATCTACATTCTGACAGCATAAATTTAGTTTACAATTTACAAATGCTGTACTTTTGAAACAAGAATGACTATGGACAAATATTTATCATAAGAGTTTTTTCAATTGAAGTTTATCTGCGATATTATTCTGAACCTCAATGAAAAATAATAATTGTTAAGATAAAAATCTCTGTAATGAAAAATAAGTAGTTAGCCTGTTATAAATGTGGCGTATATCCGTTTATTTATTGATGGCATGTTTTAATTCATACCGTACTGACTAAAGCAGATTTCTGAAAGCAAAATCCATTAATTGTCACATTCTCCCAAACAATTTTTTTATCCTTATGTTTTACATCTGCCAGGACCGTGATG
Organism: Araneus ventricosus; assembly: GCA_013235015.1. NCBI lineage: Eukaryota > Metazoa > Arthropoda > Arachnida > Araneae > Araneidae > Araneus > Araneus ventricosus. Next base: position 168,836 of record BGPR01001016.1, on the reverse strand, counting down.
GTCATCTAGCAGAATCTTGGCTTCGGATTAGAGACCCTATTCCAATTGCTGCTCGTTAAATCCGTCGAGATCACACGCCCTCAAGTAGGTGTGATAAGTAACGTGGTGCCAGCACAAGCATCTTCCACGTAACCTGGACTCTGCTAAAAATTACGTAATAGCCCTAGTGTAAATTCAAAATCAATTAATCATGTACTTTTTGACACTGCCTTTCTTCTGTTTCTATATATATTCAGAAAAAATGCCATGTTTACACATTATGAGATAAGGCATTATTATATTAACATATTTAAATAATAATAATAATGATAAAAAATTACAACATAGCGATTTCTATTCCATAAATATTAAATAAATTTGTTTTTTTCTTAAGAGTAATGCTACAATTTAACCTACCATTACCCCAATTTTTGGACGCTTGCTTTTTATTTATTTTTGCCTAAGTAATAGAGCGTTTAGCTTTAATTGCTGTGCCTAAGTGTTGAACTAAATGCTATAAAAGTTACAACCTCCATAAAATGATTTTTGTAATAAAAATAAAATTAATTTTAAGTAAAAATTTCAAAACAGTGTGTCCTTTCATATTTCATTCATGCTATCAAATTGATGCAATTTTTAAAAAAAGTGAAATAGTAGAGTTTTGGCGTATGATGGGTTCAAGAAGGAAGTGTTTTTCGGGATTCTGCCTTAAATTTTCCCCAAACCTTTTAGCTTTAAAATCCTAATACTGATATTTATTTGAAAGGTATTTTATTCTAAACATCTTACCAAACCTAAATCTGCTTTGCCTTTCAAGTGTTTGGAAATCTTAGTTTTTCAGACATTTTATTTCCTTTTACCTTAGATACCCGAAACAAAAAAGGCAACTTAAAACTCTCCAAACATCCTGCGGAACTCAGAAAAGAAAAAAATCTTTTAAAACATCCAATAAACGAAAATGAATTGCACGGATTTTGCATAACCTATGATTTATCTCACAAACGACCATTATAAAAAACGAAGAGAGAGAGAGAAAAAAAAATTTCCTCTTATTACCAAAGGGAGATTCGCGAATCCCCTGTTATGTTTTTATAAGAGACTCAAAGTAGTCTCTTTTAAAGGAAGCAAAAAATGAAGCAAATAAACAACGTTTTCGTTCCGGAGATGACACAACAATGGTTGAGGAAGAGGACACTGCAGTCTCAATCTATTTGCTCTGGCGATTCATCCTTTCTTGGGGCATAATTACCTCTTTTTCTCATCTGCCGAGAGGATTTCCAGGTACAGCGGAATAAAGACGCTTTGACAGCCTTTTGATGACGTGTCTTTACCCTATCATTGACGTGTAGGTGGGGAAATAAAAAAGAAGAAAGTTTAACTTTCTGCAGGAAGTAGTTGCAGCCCTCAATGCCATTAATGACACTTAGAATGCCGTCTATTTCCTAAAATCGAAATGCGTTGTCTCTTCTCCTTGACTAAGTACCTCGTCTATGGAGAAGGGAACCAGAAGGATAGATTTTCCGATATACAAAAATTCATGAAGAAATTTTTGATCTAAATTAATTACTTCGCATTCAACGGCATGTCTGACTTATGCATCGAACAACAGAATTTTCTGATATTTAAATCTGTAATTCTGTTAAAATAACAATTAATTAAAAAGTCTGTTGGGCACGCTTAAGTGCGTCAGGTGTCCTTTACGTTCTTACATTAATTAAAACAACAAATGTTCTAAATGGGATGTGTCATCTAGTTAAGTAGCTAAATACATTCTACATACCCGTAGGCCAATGGGTTAAGCATTATTACATAAGCATATCGAGGTTTTGTGGAAATAATATTTGCATTTGCTGGAACACTAAGTTTTATGCAGTGTTTTCGATAACTCATAATTAGTGCCCTTTCTCACCCCCCCCCCCAAGTTGCACTTCTAATTATACCTCAAATGCTTTTGCCATCACAGAACGTAGAAGTTTTTCGCAAAATTTCCTTTTCCATCTACTTTAATTATATGTGTTCAAAATTCTTCAAATTTTTACCTCTATAGTTCTCGGTACTTCTTGAGTCTTTTATTTTTATTATCTAAACTCCATTAACAAGAAAAAAAATCCCCTCTTCGCAATGTTTTAATTAAAATTTTTATCTCCTCTTAACCATGAAACTTCAGAAATTATATTTCAATTTAACGCAAGTGTAAGATTCTCATTATCTAATGGTATTCCGTGAGATCTATTTCGTTGCGCGAGTTCAAGGAATGATGAGCAACATTAAAAAGATAGTAATACTTGTTAATTTTAGCTATAGAGCATTTATAATTGTTTTAAGCTTGAATATATACTCCCATACTTTTTGTTTTTCCAACAATTGGTTTTCACAGAGGATTGGCGCCACAAATTCGGATTAATGCGACATAATCGATTCCTAAGATCGATTGGCATTTGATTGTTGGAATCCCAATTCTGGGTTGTCTTTTTCATAGTAGTAATAATCTAACTAGTATCAATACATTAATTTATAATATAACTATCTTTTTGTGTTTCATTTGTATGATTGCTGATAAGGTAACATTATTTTATTTTTAATTTTAATTATTAGTTTAATAAGTGTATATGTTTAAAATATTACTTGAGTTTTGATTGTCTGAAAAATATTTAACTGTATATTTATATATATATATATAGATTTTATTTAAAGTAAAAATTATTTAGGTAATAGAAATTTAACTGATCACTACTTTTTGATATTTTGAAAAACTCTTTATAGAAACAATTAATGGTTCGTATTAAATAAAACTAAGACTTAAGTAAATTTTAGTTAGGAAAAGTAGTAAATGGTCATTAGATGTATAATAGGCTCACAACCAGCAGCATATTCTAAAACAGTTTAATAGCTAATGTTTTAACATACATTACAAGTATGAATACTAAAGTAAAGAGAAAAACCTTAAAAAATTACTATGGAATCTTGAAATAATAACTTTTCACAAGAAACGATATAATGCAAATAACATGTGAATTATTTACCAGAAAAATTGCTTATTAATTTGACCTGATATCAAGAATATAATGAACGATAAATAGGTAAAATAAATATAACGAAAACGTCCATTGCATCGTTTTCTATATCTGATATTCTTATATTTTTTATCATAAAAAACATGAAGCATGCGATAATTTCCTGGCTTCTTTACGATACTTTTAAATTTAATTCATATAATTATAAAAAATTACCCAGCTCTGCCAAGGCACGCGAGGAGAATTGAATGAATGGCCAACACGATTAGTAAATTCGGGCTCTGTGATCAACGCATTATAGTGCCCATTGCGAGAGGCACATGTAACAACAACCCAGACAGAGGTATGGCCCGTCATCGGCGATGAGTCTATAAGAGCAACACCACCATTACTGTACCTACCAGAGAAGCGGAAACAAGCTTACTTATATGGCAACTTCCCATTCCCTTATTTGAGGTGCCCCCAGTGGGATTTCCTGCATACGAAGTGTCAAAGAAACTTCATAGTTGAAAGCATTAATACATTGCAATCACCGATTTATTATCTTCTTCGTATCCTTCCCAATAAATTAATTGTATTAAAATTGGTTTAATAACTATTATAGCATGCAGCAATTTCAAACATTGAAGCTGAAGAAATTGCAGTTGTAACACGACAAATATAAAGGTAATACTGAATAAATGCTATTTATTTTCTCTTGCAATTCAATTGTACCTTGTATAAAACAAGGAACAAATAACGAGTATAAAAATTGCAGTTGGTTAGATAACTTTTTGACACTTCTGAACTAATTTACGGAAGGCGTTGGATGTAGACTTTGACGAACATAGCACATTGGATTCATGTGATGCTAGTGGTTATTTTCACTTTTTGAAGCAATATTTCCTGAATTTCAGTTTATCATTCATCATTTTTACCATATTATACCGTAAAAGTTTGATTTCTTCTGTTATTTAAGAGGACATACGCCCTTAAACCTACGAAGAATGGGGTAAAAACTGTCAAATTCGATACATTATATCTCTAAAACAAAACATTTCACATACTAACTTTTTTCTAGAAAAATATCTGTTCTTTCTGTTATTGTACACACATTTTCAACTCTTAATATTGATATCTATTTATTTGACAGAGTAATAAATATGGGTATAATTTTTGGAGAAAAAATGAGATAGTCACCTTGCGCGCATGATTATGGATAAAATATTGGTCTAAACACAATATTTTGGGTATCTAAGTAATCCAAAAAGTCTGTTTAAGAAACTGAACCTCAATTTATTAACATGTAAATTTAATTTCTATTTTATATACCAATTTAAAATAAAAATTTTAAAAAATGTTAAAATTTCAACATTTGTAAATCCCCAAACAACTTCTTTGGAGAAAATATGTACAAAACTGTGATTCAATTTGTAGAACATAGCACAATACACATTCAGTAAATCTTTTATGTAAAAATATTCAATAGTTCTTGAGGTATCGTGCGAACAATATAAAAAAACCCTCACATTTTGAGATATAGCGCTTTAAAGATATTGCCATATTCAATGTTTACGTTGAGTGGCTGATACATTTCCCTTCATAACTTTCATAATTATGGGAAATTTTTAACGCGGGTTGTTTTCAATTGTTCAGAAAAGACGGGGGAATAATATATATTTTTTTCATAAAATCGAAAATTTTCGGGGTTTAACAGTCGTATATCCCCAGCAAGGCCAAATCTCGGAGAAAAGTACTGACTCACGGCAATGAGTAAGCGAGGTGCGACAAAGTATTTTACTTTCGTTACTTGAAGTCCTTTTCCCACTTTTTAAAACCACTTTACTTCCCTTCTGCGTAATTTTTTTCCACCTATTTCATAAGGGAGGCCAAAAGCAATGGAGTGTAAAATTAAAGATTCTTGCAAATCCTTCTGATCTAACGCGAAAGACCAATGCTCAAGGTTCTTCTCTGTGGAGTCAATTGACGGAAGAAAAACCCCTTTTTAATGAATTTTTTTCTCCTGGAAATTTACCGGAAGTTGATAAATCACACTTGGCCTTCTTGCATTTCCTAACTTGTAATAGAATTTTGTAAGATTCAATGTTTGAAATTTTTTTTCAACGTGTTGAGCAATTCTGATACTCATCAACAGCTTCTGTGACTTTTCAGCTTCGTTCTAAACGTAAACGTTTCTCAGAATTGTGTTTTATGTTGCCTGCTTGTTTATCAACAGTTAATTAAAGGCATTTTTTTATGCCGCTTAATTTAATGCATTTTCTCGGGATTTGATAGAGTTAATCGACTTTTCAGATTTGTTCATTTTAAGGAAACACTTTTCAGATGTTTTATTTTGCACTGAATTATCAAACAACTTTTTAAGCCTAGATCAATTCATAAAAGTCATACGAACAAGAATTTTGCAATAACTAATCATTAATGTTTTATTTAACTTTCTGGTTTGCTTAAATATACAAAAGGGAGTTCACGATTTTAATGTTAAACAAGTATTTTTTTCTTCTGAAATCGTACTCGAATACTTTTGAAATGAGTAATTATTATACATTGAATATTGCTTTTTTACTCATTTTTCATCTGAAATATAGGTCTTGAAAAATAATTTTTTTGAGAGAGATTTTAATTGTTATGCAATTGTGGCATGTTCATTTCATTCACTTTTTAACCCTCCCATAACGAACGAGGCGGTCCGGGCGGTCTAAAAATGTCCCCTTACAGCGACAAAGGCCAGTCTGAGGCGTTTGGCGTCTTTAGAGGGGAGGTGAGGTTCTGAGATCGCTTAGGAGATAAGCGCGGTAGGGGGTCCAATTATCCTTGCCAACCACAGCCCATTTCCGTGCACTTTAAGGGAAGGTTACAGCAGGGGTGGTGGGGTAAATGACCACCCAGGTTGGGAGAGTCCAGTTCATGTCGTTTCCTCCCAGAAAGTCCCGGTTTTAAAGGAGTTAGAAGGAAAAAGTCGCATCGGGATTAAAGAGTTAAGCATTATTTGAGTTCAGTCATCTTAGCATCCTGTTTTCAAACTATATGAGAACTATTTTTGGAGGGGCCTAGTTTTTTTTCAACCGAGGATGACACCAGAGCCAAAACTCCTCGCTCCAAACTTGGTGTGGCGTGGAAGTTTGGAGAGGGGAGTGCCAGCTTCCCAGGTAGCGGTCACGATCAGATGTCGAGGACGACACCTAACCCCAGTAGCACAAAGATATTGCAAGATATTGTACATTATTGCACGATATTGTACAATATTGTTCGATATTATATAATATTATATGGTATTGCACAATATTATACAATATTGCGAATATTGTTCAATATCGTGCCATATCTTTGTGCTACTGGGGTTAGGTGTCGTCCTCGACATCTGATCGTGGTTCAAAATTACGAGGTCCGTCCCAAAATAGCCCTCGTGTTGCTTCAAAACGGGACGTTAATGTAACTAAACTAAACTAAACTAAACTAAACTAAACTAAACTAAACTAAACTAAACTAAACTAAACTAAACTAAACTAAACTAAACTAAACTAAACCTCGCTCCGAACGTCGGCACCACAGCCGCTGTAATGCATTGTAACCCGGCAGATTTAGTGTATATCAAGACGTCAGAATTTCGGCGAATTCGGGTATCGAAACCTTCTGTGATCCTCCTGTCTTTCGTCCCAGATCTTACCACCATGCCACGTAATTAATTACTTACTCTCATTAATTACTTATTTATCTCATTATTTTAGCTTCTTTTAGATAGTTCTTGTAACGAAGGTTGCTACATTTGTCTAAGATTATGCACTTATAATTTGGTATATGTTTGTAAACGCAACCCCAGACAAGACTCAACAAATTAAAGCAATAAATGACCAGAGAATTAACGCTAGAATTTGGCGTCGATCGTTAATTGTAGCTACCTGAGTGAAGAATGTTGGTGGCAGAACGGAATAATGCCAACATGTAAGCTCGGTGATCATTGGTCCGTTACGGAAATATGCCAGTGGTTTATAATGTAATCATCACATTATATCTCACTTTATGGGCTTTATTTTTAAAAACTGACCGCGATGCCCCGGTCTCCAATCGCCACTCTTCCGCCAGGCCACCGGGATCATTAAATTGATGCCAATATTTTTACTTCAGACTAGCAGTACGCGCACGGCTTTGCCCGTGCCATAATGACTTCAACAAAATAAAAAAAGTCCAAAGTTTTGAAAACGCCCTCGATTTTTAGTAAAAGTACACGCAGGAACTTTCGCGAAATGAATAACGTGTTGTTTTAACTAAAGATATCAGCACATATGCGCGACTTTCAAAAAGTATAAAACAAATAAATCAAATGATTCTTGAATCAGTAAAATGAAGTAATTAAGATTAGCTGACTCAATAAAATGATCGATAGTATGACGTGACTTTCGCTTGGTATCGCCACCCAATCGGATAGTAGAAATGCATTCTGGGAACTGAGAGTAACCTTGGGGCGGTCGAAAGCTTCGTCGATTCAGATATGCGAGAGAAAATGTTTTGAACTGATCAATAAAAAAATTCATAGAAAATCGGAGAAAATTGATATTTTAACCATTCTTGTTTTAAAACAGGGATAAATATTCCGGTTTATATCTAAAATAAATCAAAAATTATAGCGTTATTAGAACGTCGGATGCAAGAAAATAAGAATTGAAAGTTAAAAATATAAAGGAAATTTGATTATTATTTCTCAAAATTCAGTAAATTATGTTGGAAATTCAAACAAACTTCATTAGAACGAAAATTGTTTGTTCTATACGATTTGATTGTTTTTCAACGATCATTAGAAAAGATACTACAGCCGCAAACGTGTCAAAAATGACTCAAAACAACACAAAACATTAAATAAAAAAAATTCTAGATTAAATTTTAAAATTCTGGCTTCGAGTTGCATTGAGTGACAATTACGACTACCTGTGTGCCAAGAAACAAGTGCGATAGATTCTTCTGGACATCGCATGCACGCACGCACAGACACACGCACGTAAATATTGCTTTTTATAAGTTTATAACTAAAAAAACTTTTAAATGATAGCCTTATTAGAACATCGGATGCAAGAAAATAAGAATTCAAAGTTAAAAATATAAAGGAAAAGTGACTATTATTTAAAAATTTCTCACAATTCAGTAAATTATGTTGGAAATTCAAAACAAACTTCATTAGAACGAAAATTGTTTGTTCTATCCGATGGTGCATTGATTGTTTTTCAACGATCATTAGAAAAGATACTACTGCCGTAAACGTGCCAAAAATTACCCAAAACAACACAAAACGTTAAATAAAAAATTTTCTAGATTAAATTTTAAAATTCTGGCTTCGAGGTGCATTGAGTGACAATTACGACACACACGCACACATTGCTTTTTATAAGTATAGATAGTAGCGATTCGTAAATTTGATTTGGTGAATATTCCAAAAGCATCTTACATTGATTAACATTACACAACAAATATCCAACTCTCTTTTTCTTGGAAGGAACCAGAAACCAACAAAATGTTCCTACGTAACTATAACAGATTGTGTTAGTAAAACTAGTTGTAACTCCATTAAGTCCGAAGCGACGGAATGTTCCGTTCGGTTCTTTTGTATATGAAATCTCATCAACGCGAAGGGAAGAAAGCGAGATTGATATGGCAGAGGGGTGAGGGGAGGCATTAAAAACGAGATGAAAGGCAGGGGCAGACGAGGAAACGGAAGCAGTGTCTCGGATGGTCGCGAAACTATGAATACAAAAAGACGGAGGGGGAAGATCGTGAGAAAAGAAATCACACTAATAATTATTATATTTTCTACCTTTTTCACCTTAAAAAAGAGTTTCTCATCATGGGACT
>BGPR01001016.1:129421-149216 GCA_013235015.1 Araneus ventricosus | reverse complement strand
AGGTGATTCATAATCAATTTTGAACTGCTGAATTAAAATTTCAGTTTTTATCATTTTTATGGAATACAGTTGCCTTAAAATTGAATCTGACTTGGCCTTGGGACCGTCGTGAACAAGCGTTTCAGAATTTTCATCTAATTATTTCTGCGTATTTCTTTTTGCAAAAATGTAAAGTTTATTCAAGGCTTAAGATTTTCTTCTTCCTGTTCATTGAACGCTTGGCCGATCTTAATCATTTTTTCGATAAGCGTTTCAATTAAAACCAAGTAATATCATGCAAGCTTTACTCGCTGTAGTAAAGCCATCGAATTCGCCGTTATGAAATACTGATCATTGTTTTGTTTCGTTATTGAAAAGTTAACTTCGCAAATGATTCTAATTTCCTTGGAATGCGACTTAAAAAATTGATCTCAAGGAAATAAAATTTTAAAAATATAATAAAAAATAAACGAAGGTTCTACTCATTCGTCGCCTGCTTTCAAGATCGGTTTGTTCGAAGAAGTCGCACGTGTGACAATATTAAACGGGTGACCTTAATATTGCTGAAACTGAAACAACTGTAAAAGAAATTCAATGACTTATCAAATTTTACCAACAGATGAAACAGTAGCTTATTAAAGATGGATTAGAAGTTTATTTTATCTCCATTCTGAAATCCCCTCCACATACAATATTATAATAGCGCATAATTTTTCGAAAACTCCGGGTTTGAAAACTTAACGGAACATCGCTGGAATATTTGCTAGAAATATCCTGGACTAATTAGTTCGTAAACCCCAATCAATTACTTTTGCTGAGAAAGAAGTGACATTTTAACCTAACTACGCCAAAGAATTTATTTTAAATTTTAATCCAGTATTCGCAAGGAATCTGTAATTCTGAATTAGTATAGAAACAACAACAACAAAAAAAAATGTATCCATAATTTTTATTGAAAATCCAGATTAAAACATTTTTCTCTATAATTTTTATTGTTAATGGCAACAGTTTTGATTTCCTGTTTGAAAATTTAGAATAACTATTTTCTTAATAGTAAACTCAGAAATAGCGTGGAGTCCGAGATTTGGAAGCTTTAAAAAATGGCTAGTACAGAAGCATGCTTTTCCTGAAGATTTTGAAAGTTTAATATTATATCTCTAATGCAGTCAATTCATATCATACATGCCAGCTGCGCCGCACCGTTCAAGTTTGGAATACATTGCGCACAATGCAAGGAAAAAAATGACGTGACGTCACAACACAACGTAAGACAATGTGCAGTTAGGTGCTAGAGAACATGCGCGGTTATGCTTGTCCTGTGACTGTAATATCCCATAAATTGACTCCATTAGATTTTACCAATAGGTTTTCTGTTTTTTAATGATTTTGTTTGCGATACATTTATACAGAAATAATAGAAATATAAATTAAAAGGTAAAAAAAGAAAAAGTATATATAAGAAACAGAAGATTTCAACAGAAAACGATAACAATACACCTTTTTGCGTGCTCAACGCAAGAGCATCAACAAAAAATTACAACGATTAATATTTAAAACACATAAAATAGAATTTAGAATGTAAAAGAAATTATTCAAAATGGAAGGAATGAATAAGAACTCGTATAACGAACTTTTTCGAAGACCACTCGCCATATAAAAGTTCTAAAATGGACACAATTTTCTGTCAAGGGTGAGATTATAAATCAAAAGGATACCCTTTGTGGCCTGAATCTGTCCAATTATACAGAAATAATAGTTTAGGTTTGTGTGCACTACATTCTTACTGAATTATGTTTTGTTCTCAATTCCTCTCCCCCTCTATGCTATTCTAAATTCTAATCTATATTCTTTGTTATTTAAATACATTTTATATGATTTATGATTGAATTTTAACTGGGGACATTCATGTGCATTACTCCCATTGGAAAGGTGACATTGATAAGGATAACAGATAAATAAATTACGCTTTACAAAAAGTGTGAGTCTTCTCAGGGCTGGTCGTATGGGTCTTGAGCAATATGATGATATTCTAGTGTCTTTTTTATAGAAATTGGCCAGTTTTACATCATGTTACACAAGATTAGGCAATGCTTTAGAAGAAAATGGATGATCTTCTTATGGGGGAGAAAAAGTCACGAAAGTTAAATAAGCGAGTCAACAAACTTCTTTTTCTGTACAAGTAACCAAAACCGCAACCTATTGTATCAGTGTTCCCGCTGATTAATCAGCAGTAGAAGTGAATCAGATAATCCAATCGAGGAGAATTAAAAATCTGCCTTTTCAAAACCGAAACCGAGTTCCCTTTTATTTCAGCGAGAGCTTCCTTAATTGCCCAATTAAAGGACTCTTCAAGCATAAGGAACATCCATCCTTATCTAATAGCTCCGATTTCTCTTTCAGCCGTTATTACTACGTTTTTTGTTATCCTGCCATGTAGTTTGATATTCCCTTTCTTTCGGATATTCCCCGGCGTAAAATAATAATCTATTTATTTTATTATTATATCTTACGTTAGTGGCCTAGCATCTTGACTCAGTTTCGGACTTCTGATTGTCATGCTCTGTTTATTGTCCGCCCTTAGTTCCGCCTGGACTAGGATCAGGGTTACTAGGTAGAAGGTGACAACCGTCGCCAAGCGCGCCACGTTTTTAAATGTTCCGGATTAAATCGATTTAGTAGTAGTATACCATTTCGATTTCCTACCGAACTGTGAACTTTCTTCCCTCTTTGTTTTTTCACTGAATGACACTTTACGATGTAGATCACCAGATAATGCTCACTTTCTGGAAAGAAAAGAAGTGAGAGGTGGGTAAAATAGCAGAGTGAGGTTGTAAACAACACCGCCAAAAGAGCCCTAATTTTGAACTGTAACGTTACTAATTTTCTTCTGTTATCACCTGTTTTTGGCCAAGTGGAGGAAAACTGCCGTCGATGTGCACTTATTAGCTGTTTAAGGAGGCGGAATTGGCGAACTTCTGTAATAATTGAGTAGTATAAACCTAGTATATGGTTCATTAAACCATGGAAATATTAGGTGTTTTATTTTTCAAGAAATGAGGGTGGGAATTGAGTTGATATGCAAGAAGCCGTCATAAGACAGCGAGATGCAACACTTTCGCTATATTTGATGCAGGGAGAAGAAAGTTCAGTCTGATTTCTAGGCAGTATTATGTTTCGTAAGAGCTGTTGTCTGTTTCCTTAGGGCGGGTTTACAAGAGACAAAAATTTGCGATTATTATTGTTTTTATATCAATCTCTCAAGCGTACTTTGAAGAAATAATTATTTTGCCGCAGCGAATTTATTAGTTGTAGACACTTGAAAAATGAACTTGAAACTTTGTTGCTTGAAACAAGTAAGTTTCGGAATTATTCGTGAATGCTAGTCAGACAAAAATCCTAATACTCTAGTTGTATAAAAATGCCATTCAACATGCATTAAAACAACTAGGGGATATTACGATTTTATTTATTGAAACATTAAGAAACTATTTAATGATTTTTTATCGACATAATTCTGTGTTTTGTGATAAGAGGTCATCGAAGGAGGAACAGATATTTTTATTGGGTTCCATAGTAGAAAATATTTAAGATTTTCATTGAGTCGGATTTACAAGGGACACAACTTTGCGCTGGTTTGGTGTAAACGTATTGTGCATCAAATAATTGACAGAATCATGATGACTTTGACTGAAGAGGAAATTCATTTTACCAAACTTTGAATTGAAGTGAATTGATTGAATATCGTCAAAAAAGAGGAAAATCTAATTACGCTTAATTTTCTAAATGAAGAACATATTAAAACTCTTTTAAAAATGCTCAGCTTTTTAACAGTTTTGATTTCTTTTCTGAATAGGAAGCTGTCTATTTAAAAATTAATTGTATCTACGAAAAATCTCTAAAATATCATCATAATAAGAAAAAAAAATGACAGGAGACTGTCTTTTCAAACAGCTGCTGATGTTAAACGCGTAGGACTACATTACTCGCGTGACTCTTTTGTTTCTCGAAGTTTCTCGCAAGTTTTTAAGTTTAAGTAAGTTTTACTGCAACTTCTGTTGTTACCCTTTATCTCTAAAATAAGGCATTAGTTATGTTTTTAACATATGTAGTTACCGAGATATAGAGGATCTCCCATACCAAGTTTTGTGGCGTTTTGGCGCGTAAATCAATTTCCTTCCTGAGACCCGAATGCGTGGAACTTAGTCCTACGTTAAAAGTGCGTTGCAATAGCTTACATATGAAAAAAGCCGTTTAAATTAGCCCCTAGTACTGTTTGGATATCAACAAATCTTGGTTTAGAACGTCACTACTCTAACCATGTATTCAGGAATAAAATAAAACTCGTGCTGGTATGCATTTTATCTGCAGCCAGTTAATAATAAAAATATTAGGATATGCAATACTACCAGTGCTCATTATCGCTATAATAAAGTGTTTATGAGATAACAGTTTAGGATACCTACACATACACACACCTTTTTTTTCCTCCAAAAATGCCCTAAAGTTTCTTACACCTGTGTCAAAATATGCCCCAGTATACTGTTACCCAAAATACTTTATATAGGGAAATGGAAACTTCCGAAGATCTAGTTTAATTTACTTATTTCTATGGTATTATTTTCATTTGTTATAGGTTCAAATTCTTAATGTTATATAATTAACTTCCTTTATAAGAAATATGAAATTCATTTCCATTGGTTTTCGAAATATAAAGCTAATAAATTTATACTCCTTTTATAGAACACAATAATACAAGTTATGGTTGAGTAGTGGAAGATTTTTTGTCGATCACGATAAAATTACAGCATTTAAGTTTTTTCCCCTATAAAATAAGATGAAATAAAAAGAAAAGGCAATTTAAAAATACGTTAAGGTAGCAAAATATCTTCATTGAGTAACTTTTATTATAAAAGAGTTCATTTAACCACAGAATCCAAATGCATGGCTTAATTTTCATCACAATGCCAAAAGAGCGATAACGCCTGTCTTCTAGTTCCCAGTCGCTGTCAAAATTGCTTCATTTTAGAAGCGTTTCTTACGTTGTTGCCATGGTTACGGTTGGCCTGATGCGAAATGATTTGGCGAAACGGGAAGAAGAACTGTCAGCGAGTCGCAACAAAAAGTAAACAGAAATGGACTCAAAAATTAGGGGAAGAGACGTCGGGGATTCAAAATGAAGTATTTAAATAGCCTCTTCTTTATTGTCTCTCGTGACGTTAATTTGTTGGACATTTCTTATAAGGAGGAAAAGGCTTCTTTGATAGTGGACATCATGTCGACTTCTATTTATACAAACTCTAACAAAAGAATGGAAACTTTAATTGGACGCTTAACAAGCCGTCAATGATAAGAAAACATTGTCAGGTGTTTTTTAGAACCCGAATAGATGTAGGGAGGGGAGGGTGGGAAATAAATAAGTAAATAAACTTCTTTGATGCATTCATTGTAAACGAGAGAATATTTTTAGAATTCGTTGTACTCTAAAAATCTCGCTGTGATCTAATGTTGAAGGGGAAGATAAATGAATAAAGATAATTTGTGTTTCATTGTTGTGGAACATTATTTGTGAAGAACGTCTCCGAAATCAAAGACAGGAAGTGTGAGAAAACGTTTAGTTGAAATATGGAAATCTGAAAAATGATGCACTATTGAATAGAATACTAACGTTGAAATTCGTAACGTTCGGGCATTTGTAATGCTTGGAAAAAATGAATATCAAGCTAAAACATTAGAATATGCAACTGCATTACAAATGATATATTATGGGGAAAGTAGCAACCCTCGTTATAATAATGCATGCACTACTAGCGTTAAAAAGCTAAAAAGGTGAAATATATATATCTAATTTATGATATTATTTCATGTTTTATAAATGGTTTCATTACCTTTGCAACCCTCTATATGGTCTCTCTCAACATAATACATTTACAGAAGTTGATTATACGGCAATTCGTAGGCGCAGAAAGAACGAGAAAGCTACCACAGACCCTTGCGATAAACTTGTGATTTATCTATTCTGTAACCATTATACTACTCAGTGTAAATATTGTATTAAAGAGATTGATAATTAAATTACATATTAATACGAAGCACTTGTTTTATGCTTTTATCCCTACGTTTTCACGAAAAATCTACGCGCGGACCCGATCTGCGCCTTTCTTATATTTTATTTAGAGTGGCTTTTGATGCTGCCATCTCTTGACAGTATATAGAACTACTTTTCGCATATGCGCAGTAAGACATTATTTACTACAAATGCTCATATTTCCCTTAATATTCAAATTTTTGAATTCAAAGTTTAATACAATGTTTCGTTTATGCATTGTCAAGTATTCTGTAAATTTCGTACAATTCGAAAGAAAACTCTGTATGTTATAATAAAAAAATATGCGGAGTATGAAATTTTAAATTTAATACCGTTTTTTACTAATATTCTGATAAATATTTTTTATTGTCTCACTTTGGGTCCTAGTAATACTCCTCGAGCTCTTTAAAATGACACCGGAATCAACCTCCTAGCTAAACGCGTTTCCACGCTACACTTATTTATAACCTTACATAAAGCGAATTCACAACAATCACGCGCATGCGCCTACACTGGTACGATGACGTCACAGGCAAAACAAATACTATGCGACTCTTCCAGATATGATCTATCCGTTGTGGGGGTCAATCACTCTTTTCGCATTATTAGTCTCGTAGTTATTAGCGATTGAAATCTGACGGTATTTTGTCGCACAAGAAAGTTCGACTGACTATCACCGTAACGAGTGGAAAGACTGGACTTCCGAGAAGAGTAATGCGGACTCTGAGAATCTTTTAAAATCGACTTCATAACGGCGGTACGTCGCATTATCTGCAGCAAAATGGATAAGTAGCTCATACCATTTGCATGATGCCAGAGGAATGGAGAACCTGCTTAATTATGCGGCGATTTCCCATCTTCGTACTCGAAGTGGCTCTACAGGACAGGATAAATTAAAGCTTGGGAGTTGGGAGAAAGGATAAATTAAAGCTTGGGAGTTGGGAGAAAGGATAAATTAAAGCTTGGGAGAAGTAATTATGAATGCGTATCGCTTTTGAAAACGAAGATACTTTAAATATTATGAAAGTTTAATATTTCAACAATTTATTTTATAACAGTTTTTATGCTAATGTACAGGAGGCTTTTAGGTTCATGAGTTTTACTTTGCAGTTCTTAAGAAGAGTTTTTCTCCCTTTGAAAATTTGGTTGAAATTAGATTAAGTTTTTTATATTTATTCCTTCAACAAAGTATGCTCTGTTCAAAAGAGGGAAAAAACCGACAAATTAAGATTCTTTGCGACAAGTTACAAATTCATCTTATACATATTCACGTTTTAATTTGTCACATGTAATTAATTTGGAACACCCAGGCATTAAATATTCCTAATAAACACCAAACATTTCAGATCATTCGCAATTTTAATAAAGCGTGCTATTTGCTGCATTCATATTTAATGATCTTCAGTTGCAACACCGAGTTTGACACTAACCAAATCAATCTTTTTTTTTGAAAGAAAAAAAGGCACCTTTTCCAGGGTCGACGATGTCGAAAATGTCAACGCCGTGTCGTCACAAAACAGCCAGCTGCTGTCTTTGAGGTTCTTTTTTTCTTCTTCCTTTTTGTTTAAATCGTCAATCGCAGCAGCAGCAGCGACAAGATTTTCCGGAAAAGTGAGAGTGTTCCGGACGATTTGACGGATTTCTTTTGAATGGTTGGTCGACTAAACATGCCGGCCTTCGTGCTCCAATGAGTCCCGATTAGCTGAGATACAGTTGCGCTTTATTTACATCCACTGCATATGGAATCGCTCATTAAATGCCTTTCGGATTACGAGTCGGGTCAATATGATGAATGCGCGACTTTATCGAGATTAAATCGAGTGAAAATCTGGTTATGCAAAAAATGGGTATTGACTTAGCATACATTTTGGGTTTTTTTTAAAAGTATCCTCAACGAACTTCTAGAAGCTCAGTGAAGGGTTATTTGTTGGAAAATTATCAATTCGTTCTGCTTGCGTATATCGGGAAGTAGCTGTAAAAGAAATATGCATTTACTGGCATCCGGATTTTACCTTCACACTTTTTTTAACCCTTTAGCAGTTTATTTTATTTGCTATCTAATAAGATGGTCCCTTCTGTTTTTGAAAGGGGCTGTCGTTTATATTCACCTAAGAAGACATAGAATACTTGAGATATTTATGGTTCTTGTGCAATTTTTTTTGTTACATTATAAAGCTAATTAATGATTAGATTTTAGTTTATAAGCCTAAGATTACAATAATTCGATGCATGCACGATGAAAGGGAAAGATGGTTAAAGGGTTAATAAAATGAATTCCTTTGGCATGCAATATGTGAGAATGTTTTTGTTCAGAAATAGAAGATGCAGTGCTTAATAGTTAACTCATTAATTATCTTCAATATCCCTACTTGAACGTGGATATTTGCAATGTTAAAAAAGGATATCGAAATTTTAACATTGCAAATATCCACGATCACTTCATACATAATAATATTGTATGAAGATGATCGCTCGTCTGCGCTTGACACCATACACACGCTGAAACTTAGGCAGAATTGAATCAATCCATGTGTCTTCACAAGCATAACAAATATAACTGCGTATGTCATCTAATGTTGTTTTGCTCTATGATATCACACACACACACACACACACACACACACACACACACACACACACACACACACACACACACACACACACACTGCCTTTTATAAGTATAGATTAATATATGTATATATTGAAAATATAACACACATGTTTTGATTATTTGAAGTATTTAACTGTGTGTGTGTATTATCAAAGAAGATTTATGTTAAATAAACCAATCGTTCCAAAAGAAATGTTCTTAAAGCTTTCAACTGAAGTTCCAAGAATTCCAAGTTTGAATTGGCAAAGGCATTTTCCTTTTACCTCATGAACCTCAATTGACTCGACTGGCAATAGACAGCCACGAAGCCTTTAGGCACTGAGTTCATAGAAATACCAAACAAATAATAATAATAATAAAATAAATCCAAAATATTGAAAATACGCCAGCATGGATTTGTATGGAAATTTTCCCTTCCACTACTGAAGAATATCATTATTATAACTTGATGTTCGATTACAACTGATAGTTTATGAAACCTTAGCCACAGAGGGAATATTATTTAACTATTAAGTCATTCCCTTGAGAGAAAATTTATCCATATTAGAACTCCGATGGCGGGAGGCACTTTGAAAAAGTTCGCCATTCAAGTCCTCTTCCATTTTTTCCATTTTATTTGTTTAGTCTTAATGTATTATCATTTTTATTGAAGCATGTTTCTTGTAGTGTGTTTCTATCTTAACTGATTAGTTGACTATGGACAATATTGTTGAAGCAATTACTGGATGCTGCTGCTTTGCGCGCAAAAGGTTCATTGTTAGCACTATTGTTTATTTCTTCCGTTTCTTCTGCATTTTCTTTTTTGTAATTTAATATTAGTTTATATAACCTTTGATCTTTTAGTTGATTTTCAAGCTGATAACCACTTCTTTAATGCTGCAAAAGAAACATTCTTCATCAACCACAAATTTGATTGCAATAAAGTGCTGAAATATTCGAACACACTTGAACTCTACCCTGCAAAGCATGGTATCACCCAATTTATCTAAGGCCAAGATCAGCTGCAAGGCATTTATTTCATTGTGGTTGAGGCATTGTGGAAATGACCTTCAGACGATGATTTCTTAAGCATCTGCGGCATTGCGCTGAAGAATACTAATTACTTTAATTACTGTTCTCTGCTGATTAATTAAGAGTGCAAACCGTAAATTAAAAATGCTACATTAGAGGTAGAGTGATGCACGTATAGTTGGACAGTGGCGTCTTGAACAATAACTTATATTATTTCCAAGATGCTGACTGTTATTTTTAATTTGCAGAAAAGAGTGATAATCGAGTTGTTTGAAATATCCGCGGCTTTTTAAGTTAAAAATTTATTGATTTTGTGGTTTTCAAAAATCAGAGGGGAAAATGATGATATAATTAAAAAAAAATATTGCTACGAAAAATAATAAAAG
Source organism: Araneus ventricosus (assembly GCA_013235015.1). Taxonomy (NCBI): domain Eukaryota; kingdom Metazoa; phylum Arthropoda; class Arachnida; order Araneae; family Araneidae; genus Araneus; species Araneus ventricosus. Next base: position 139,144 of record BGPR01001016.1, on the reverse strand, counting down.
GATTATTCTTGCTCCATGCTTTTGAAAATAAAAGAGAATTAAATAATGTAAATAATTTAATTGCAAACGAAAATATTTCCTAATACTACTAACAGTTTCATATATAAAATCATTTGGCATTACAGTCAGTGACTAGAAATCCAATTTTTTGGAATCAGTCTAAACTTCTCTTCCTAATGCAAAATTTAATCATAAAAAAGTAAAGAAATACCTAAAACAATTCACAATATTTTTTATTCGAAGATGTTATATGAATGTTTCAAATCATTAAATATTAATTTAATTTATATTTATTTTTAAATATAAGGTACGTATCTTAGTTTTAGTACTAAGAAGTACTTGGATTTACTAGTTTACAAAATCATGTAATTTTATTTTCGTCCAAAATAACATCATTTTGCGTCCCATCTCATTTCTTTTAAAATTTATTCTTCATTTATTTATAAAATTGTATTGAATCTGATTATAAATGATGGTTTCATTCATGTTTTGAATTTGGAGATTCCCTTATATTAAGCGGTTTATTCCAAATTCACCTGAAATAACGAACACAATAGCATTCCAAGTGTAAAACAAAAAGCAGTATTTGTGTTATAACTAGAACTTACAATTCATTTAGAGTTTAGGAAAATATATCTTTTTTTCCAGCCAGTAAATAATAAATAAAGTATTTGAAAAGCATCCATCTTAACTCCCACTTCCATCACTCCCATTCTCATTAGTTGCCTGATGGTCTGAACAAAACTTACAAAGCATTCTTATATCCGAAGGAGATTGTTTATCCCACGGCCACGAAAACACACACCTTGGTTGTCTAAATTTAACCTTGAGCATCCAGAAAGACCCGTAATTAAAATACACAGAGAAAAGATGACGCAAAGCAAAGTTGGAGTTGTGAAAGAAAATACCCACTGGCCAAAGCTGTCATGAGAGAATACGAGAAGGAATAATGATGTTCTTTGCAACGAAAACGCATGAACTTGAACTGATTTCTTTTATAAGATTACGGACCAATATCTCAAGACAACGTTTACTTGTAAATGCTGGCGATCGGCAAATAAACTGCAATGAATAATAATTTATTTTGTTAAAGAATGAACAAAAGCCTTCAAAAAGGCGTAGAAATTCTTCATTGTTCCTCTTTTATATGTGTGGTCAAGGAGACTCATAATTGACCGGTACCTTAAATATAGATTTTGCTTTCATCAAACAACATTCCTGATTTATGATCGAAATTATAGGTTACCGTATCATAAAAGTTTACACTTGCTGAGTCAATGTACAACTATTTCAACCTGGTTGAAATATTTTAAGCGGATTAGTTTAGAATCGAAAAATCTCATTTTCTACTTCCAGGACTCTATTAAAAATGGGTTTTTAAAAGATCTTTGATTATTTTTCTACTTCTTAGTCTTTAATTACTAATATAATAGCCCAGATCTCTCGGTAACGCTCTGACGTCAACAACAATAAAACTCGAGCCATAGCACTGCGAGACGTTAAAAAGCATTATTTCATTGTTAAAGAACCTAAACTTCAGTCATTTTAAATTAAAAATAGTAATTGTCGTTCTAATTTCAAATTTAATAGTTCTAAAATAGTGAAATAACATTTTCTATCGATTGATATAAAATTTATCTCGCTATGATCAATAGTTTCCGAGAAATTTTCAATTACATTAATCATTTATTTCAAATTAATTTCCGTTTTTCAATGGAAAGTAGTAAATTACGTCAGTGGTATATCATGTGCGTGATATAGTTTGGACGCCACGATGCATCTCATTATTTATTGCAATCGTGATGATATAATTTGATAATATTTTTTCCAAAGTTTCACAAGCAGAGAAGTGTTTCGTTTTGAAACTAGATTTTATATCTATCTAGATTATATCTACTAGATTTTCTAAATTTTTTTTAGACCAAGAGGTTTTTTGAATAAAGAAATATGTAAATAATATGTGAAAAAAATATATATATTTCCTGTCATAAAACATATGTTTATTTTAATTTGCTTTCAATCAATGTTAAACATTCCTCTCGCATATATATCTATTTAAACACGTCAAATTTGACGGGAAATCTCTCGAATGAAGAGGCAATTTGCACCCGTCATACAATGACGGGTTATTTTTCTAGTATATTTCATAACTCATTATTATAAATATTACAGAATCTTGTAATCAATTTTTTCTCAAATCCACTACCAGATGGCGCTTTTTATATGGAAACAAAGCTTAATTAAATTTAACTGATTAACAGATAACTAAGAGAGCTAAATATTAAAATAATGTATTGAAATTCGAAATACACAAGTGTTCAAAATTTCAAACTCTTTCTTTCTTCTCTACTGATGTAATACATCAGTAGAGAATGAAAAATCGATTTAAAAATTCCATCATTACAAATATGAAGGAACTTAAATCAAATCGTAAAATAGGCTAGATATCCATTAAAAAGAGAAACAGAATTATTTAGAAGAATTTTTCGGTTAAAAAAACCCCTGAAAATTTATAGAATTACATACGCAGAAATGGAACTTCGAAATATCCAAAGATTACTATAAATAAAATAATCATGCCAAAGCTTTGACCTGCATAGATATTTTTAAAATAAAAACTGACAAGACAGTACTCATCTTCAACGTGCGCGTGAAGAATATGTCATGAAAAATCGGATAATCAATTCGAGATAATCGACCATAGACTCTTCCACAGTGTCAGTTGGCCATCCTTTGCCTCCTGCAGGGACCACCTACCGGGGTTCGCGCAATAATTTACTTTTTGAACGGTAATTGACTTTTTCATTACAAAGATGTTCAAGAACTTCCGAAAGATAACATTTGGTGTTTCATATATATTCATAGCTTCCACTACATGCAATTTGCTGCTTACACAAAGCAATTTGTCTTTGAAACGCGTTCCGCCTCAGTATTCGTCTTTTATGAGGATTACAGCCGGTGACCTATCATAACTCCATTATTTTTTTTCCAGGTTAATGAGTTTATTTAAGCTAAAAGGAAACAATTTTAATCAATAGAGAAGAGAAAGTGCTTGTTTTCGTAGATATCTGTGCGAAGTTTTCCATTCCTAATGATTTACTGTAAGAAATCTTGAGATTTACTGCCTGACCTAGTCGGAGCTAACTTAGTCCATTTTATGAAAATCACCCGTGGTAAGGTATCCGACTGGTTTAGAATCGTCGTTTTTGATTAAGTTATCAAAAAAAAAATATGACTTAATTTTGTAGCCTGTTTAATCTTCTTTCTAAAACTATCTCACTTTTTACTCTACGTGAATTAAAAATGGAGTTACAGCTGTTTGATTACCGAACTGTAAGCATTATTTTATGTTGCGTGAAAACTTTAAATGCGTTTTCTGAGAAATGATATTTTTGAGGAAAACTGTCGACCGTAACAATGATTTCTCAAAAAAGTTATTCAAGTATTGATATGAAATTTTCTGAGATTGTTTTATACAATATGTGTGATGTTTCCCCCTAAAAACTAAGGTCAATTTTAAAATCAAGTATTATTTTTAAGTGCTTAAATATATACGAAAAGCATTTTTTATGAAAAATTACCAGTTTAGTAACTATGTTCGGCTATATCTCAAAACTATTTTGAAGTACAAGAAATATTTTAGAGGATAACACAGATAACTGTCATAAAAATGTACTCCTACAAGCATTTATGTATATTTAGAATATGATTTTGTCTATATTTTAGTCATTTTTCTCCAAATTTCTCAATTTTTTTTTTAAAAAAAGATTATTTTGAAAGCCTAATTTTACAATATTTTCATAGTTTTAAAACATATGCAGTTGAAAAATAACATTAAAAGTATATATATAAGTTATTTTTCGAAAAAATGTCTCCGAACACAGTCGGATACTTTAAGCTAAAAGGAAACAATTTTAATCAATAGAGAAGAGAAAGTGTTTGTTTTCGTAGATATCTGTGCGAAGTTTTCCATCCCTAATGATTTACTGTAAGAAATTTAGAAAGATTTACTGCCTGACCTAGTCGGAGCAAACTTAGTCCATTTTATGAAAATCACCCATATTAATTGTCGATTTTTTCATTTTTGTTGGCATACTCGCTACACGAAAAGTGTTTTCGGCTACCCAAATTGGGGTGGTGACCTGCAAATAAGAAGTACATAAGCTTTGATTCCTACCCACTGAATGGGGCTGGGTTGGGTCGGTCGTCATAGACCTATTTACCCATTACAAGAGCTGCCTATCAAAAGAAAATTGGAAAAATCGATTATCTAGGGAACTCATAGAAGGCCGCAAATGATGATGCGCTTTTCAATTTCTTTCCGGCAGGTGATTTCGTTACCGGCATTCCGTGCGCTTCTTTCTCGGAAGAGGTAGTACCGAGGGTTGGAAATTCTATTACTTTGATGCACTGGTCATGGACATTCACCCAAAGAATAAACACAGTAATGTATGCAACTGATGTGGATGGAATACATGGATTAATTTTACTTTAAGAAAATAAAAGAATAATAGCCTTCTGCATCATTTAATGTTTCAACATTCCATTATAAAATTCCGGCATTCATTCATTCAATGTTTCATCATTCAAATTCCATTTCCGTTATGACTTTTATTTTCTCGTATACGAAGTATAGGAAGAGAAAGTCTTGTAATCGCCAGAAAATTCGATATCGAGATTTTGGTGATTCTCTGCGCTTTAGACCTGAAACTATGACTCAACTTCTGCGCGCTAGAAGAATTGCTATGTTGTCTTCACACGAAAATGTTAGATTACTATCAAATTTTAGACGAAATCCGACGACATTCGGCATATGTCTTGATCATCAAAAGGGAATAAATTAATTTCCAAGTTGATTTTCTGTTGGAATTTCTATTCGTTTATATGTGAACGCAGGAATTCTAAAATGCAACAAGTTAGATGCATGAATTTCAGCATGAGATTTTTACACTAAAAACTACAGATCAGTGTCAAGTTTCAAACCCAATCTGTCGATTGGAAGAGTTATTGTTCCAAAATACATACTCGATTCTCATCACTATACGACGAAGTTAAACACAAATCATGCCGTAATGTAGAAGCATACTTTTTGATAACATCTTCACAAAATATAGAAATATAGTGTAATTATGAAATAGTCAACTGGTTTTGAAGTGATATAGCTTTAAATTTATAAATTACACTTTTTGATGCTAATCAGGGGGAAAAAAGTAGATATGAAAATTTATTTCATTTCCATACTTTCACATATCCACATGAGCGCAAATACATTCGCGTGTTAAGCAGTAAGAAGAAAGGAAAAAGTATATTTCACCAAGAAGAACCGAATTGGCAGATACCGTAGAGATGCATGTTTCCTCATGAAAGGAAGGCACATAGAACTTTTGTAACTATTAAAAAAAATTGAGTTGTTTCCGTTTTCTATGAGATGTTTTAACGTAGGACTACGTTCCTCCCATTGGGGTCTCAGGAAGGAAATTGATTCACACGCCAAAACGCCACAAGAATTGGTATGGGAGATCCTCTATATATCGGTAACTGCATATGTTGAAAACATGACTAATATCTTATTTTAGAGATAAAGGGTAAAACAGAAGTTACGAAAAAATTTCAAAAAAGTAAAGTAGTCGTATGCCTTTAACATCAGCGGCTGTTTGAAAAAGACAGCTTCCTGTCATTTTTTTTTTCAAAGTTGTAAGACTTTTTCAAAATTTAGTGAGTTGAAACACGATGGATTTTTTGTTATTACCCTGTGCAATCAGTTAACAAATTCTTAACAACTCGCTTTAATTTTTTCATTGCTTCTGACAGAGAAACCCAAAAATTGGGGCAGGGGGAGAGAATTTATTCTTAATGTTTAAATCTATCTTGCAGATTGTCTTTTGTCCTGATTCAGCATTTATAACTATAGACTTTTTCGTTTTTTCCTCCAGATCTACCTTGAAGTCATTCAAGATATCGAAGCAGGGCAAGAACTTCATTTAGCTTCTTATAACTTATTATTAGCTCACGAATCATCATCACACCAAAGAAATGGAAGCCTCGCTCCCCATGAAGCTGCAGGTTAGTGATTGTTCATCTTGGTCTGTCATTTGATAACTAGCACTTGCTTATATTGTACTGAAATCCGATACATAACTGTGGGTTTTTATATGAAATCATCATAAGAAATATGCTACAGAGCAGTGATTATTTTATCTATATTTATTGTTATCTTTTATCTATATATTTATCTATATATAGTGATGTGTTTATCTATATATAGTGATTATTTTATTTTCTTTTCAGAAGAAAAGTGCCAAAGCAATGAATAATAAATATTTAGTATAACGAAAAGGCAATGGAGTAAATTGTCACATAAAATATAAAACAAAAATCCTGTTTCGATGAATAAAGAAGTTAGATCTCATGGAACGAGTCGCTGAAATGAGGGATACTAAATTTTCCATTACATAGTAAAAGTTATTAAGTTTCCAGCACATACTGCTTCGATGAATAGAGAAGTTGAATCTCATGGATAGACTTGCCGAAGAGAGAGAGATACTATTGTCACTGTAAAGCTACAGTTTTTTTAGGCATCACTGTCAGAGGCGAATGCAGACGGCTATCGGGCTGCAGCCCCCCAGATCTAAACCAAAATTCTCGATTTTATTTAAAATCAGTACAACTGTTTGTTCTTAGTTTTCATTTCAAAAAAATAATAATAAATTCGTGACAACACTGCTTTCTTGCTTGACAGGTTCGAAAATGTTCTTACTTTTCTAGTCATTCCACTTGTACTTCCAGCGTTGACGCGGTCGAAAACATTTTTTTGGCTAGTTATTTCATTGTGTTTTTATTAAATTATCGCAAGTATTGTAATGTTCTTTATGATTCTTATTGTCAGGTGAGGAAAGTCTGTAAAGTTAAAGTGTTTTGGTTTACATAAGCCATGATATGACATTCGTCGCGACGATACAAAATTTTATGACCTCAGCCCCTCCCCACCCGAATCCTGGATTCGCAGATGATCTTTATACAACATATATCCAACACTGGAGCTAATTTTTGCATAAAAGGACAGGGAAAACGATATTAGGGAAGTTTTCAAAAGGGATAAACGGTGCCATTTCAATTCAAATAATATTCTCCGGTTCTGGACACGGAAGGGCTTTTGCCTACTGATCTTCCTGGTATTCCATCCCCCCGACCGAATCCTGGATTCGCCACTGATCACTGTCATATCCTTCACAATATTACACCAATGATACGAATATTAGCATCCTCCATGAAAACCGTTTGTTTCCTTTTTCATTTTTTTGTGTCGACAAAGTCTCTCCCAGATTTTTCCTATTATGTTACGGCATAGTCCACAAGAGGCTATCATTTGGAGGTCGGGCATGCGGAAAGCGATTTTACCATTTGGTGTTTCTGGCCAAAATCGTTTCGTTCCGATTCGAGGAAGAAGCAAACAGGCGCGTCATTATAAAAAAAGAAGTAATGTTAGAACTAAGAGGATGTTTCTGTTCCGTTATGTCATGCGTCGGTAATCCCTCCCTTGATTGCCGCACATTATAACACTTCCTCTCGACATATGAGCAGGAACCTTATCCCTTCTGTTTTTACCGCTTACCTGTCGCTACAAGTTTGGGCTCTGTTTTAAAGAAGATCTATTCAAAGAAACGTTCATTGAAGATCTTTACTCTGCTCAAATGTAAACAGTATAATCTTTAAATCCATAATTATTTTTCTGGTTTTCTTATTACTCACTAGTAACAATACTAAGCACGATTTCAAACTACTGTTGAGTGTAGCTAGATTGACGTCCGGTTTTAAATAACGCAATGGAACGAACTTTGCAATTTGATCAAATGACGAAGCCGTTACCCCTCTTTTTAAACATACTCTTAACACCACAGCATACCCCCGAACTCGCATAAAAGGTCAGAGAAAACGATATTAGGGAAGTTTTTCAAAGGAATAAGCGGCTCCCTGTCGGTTGGATGAGTATGTGTGAAACTTTATTGAATAGCAAAAAAAATTACATCATGAGATATAAAAACACATAAAAGGGAACATAATTATACATGAACAAAGCAGAATAAAATGAAAAGTAGTACATAGAGGGTTTCAATCCGAGTATAAAATAAAATATGTACTAGAGGAGTTATTATATGAGCGCAGTGAAAGGGTAGAATGTTTCCTTTAGTTACTTTGTTTCATACGGTTGCAGCTCCATGATTCGGGGCTGTTAGTGTTGTTCGATGCGATGATAAAGAAGAATTGATAATGTATTACAACCTGTTATATTGATGATTATTGTCGCGACCATCCTAAAAATTGTGGGACTGGTTTTTTGTTCTGTCTTGTTATTTATACTTAGGGATCGCTGGAATTGTTACTCTAGATTTGTCAATGATGTGAAGGGTGAATGCTTCGAATAAATTACGGAAGATTTGGTGGTGGCTGGTTGCTGTTCTTAAGCTACTGTGCTCTGCTGCTCGACTGCGTATTCATCGAATTTCTGGTTCCGGGAGGGGAATCTTTGGAAGTATCTATTTCTGGGCTGGAGTATGTGACGGTGTTGTATTTTGACTTTTAATCAGGTCTTCGTTAGTCGCTAGGAATCTGATTAAATTATCTATATTTCGTCTTTACAGTTTGCTGAATAGGGCGCTCTTCCACCAATGGACAATGAATTGTGGGCTTGGATCCTTGTGGCGATATGATAAAGAAGCAAGGGCATTTCCCTCCAATGTATTTAACATGTTACTGTTCCACATACACGGTGGATCCTTGGTGAAATCTGGTCTGAGATGCACGACCTTCCAGTTTTGAAACTGGAGTCGGAAAAACGTTTGAAATCGTCGCCAAAAAGAAGGAGAAGCTAGTATTAAAAATTAGAAATAACATGCAAAGTAATAATGCAAGTAAGCTTAAAACTAAGCATTTTTTTGGATTTGTTGCAGCCACGTCCGAAATCAAGCCAATTTTTTGAAGCGGTTTTCCATTTTTAGAATTGGAAATTTATACAGAGACAGCCCGAAATATAAGTGAACTTATAACTGTGTTTGGTTATGCCAAATTATTCGTAATTTTAAAGCAGCGGAATAAAAAAATTTTAATAAAGATACCAAAGTTAGAAACTTTGAGAAAAACGAATCAACCATTTACTTGAGTTGTTCATACCAGTACCCCCCTCCTATTATTAGTGCTGTTCAAATGACATTTATTTAATAAAAGCATTACAAATCATTTAGAAATAACACAGATTATCAAACTGGTCTTCGACTTTTGCTCGCACTTCAATTTGGTCAGTCAAAACCCGCATTCATCGTAAATTTAAAAAGATATTGATCACTTTCCATGGTTAAATCTATAGTTTAGTTTAGTATAGTTATATTGACGTCCCGTTTTGAAGCAACGCGAGGGCTATTTTGCGAAGGACCTCTTCATTTTGAACCGCAGTCAGATGACGAAAATGACACCTTAGCTGACATCCCCCCTTTCCAAACTTCAGCACCACACCAGCGGGAGGATGTTTGAACAATACTGGTCAAATCTAGAAGTGGTCAGTAGAGTGGTAAGCGTTTTTACAATAGCCTAAATTTAAAATTTTCCCAAGTCGATTACATATCAATTCCAACTTCAGCAAATTCATTTAAAATTCAAGAAATAATTATGTATTCTCGAAAAGTATTATTAAAAACTCTTATGATTATCAAATATATGATGGAACAATTT